>JALIGW010000003.1:146912664-147095164 GCA_023053685.1 Diadophis punctatus similis
ACCACTTAATCGGTCCCACCTCCTTGCGGTGGAGGAGTGGTGCCATGAAATCCAACCTCAGAAGGAAATGATCTGATCACGACAAGGGTACTGTGACTAAACCCCTTAGTCCCAGATCATCTCTCCACTGCCCTGAGAGAAACACACGGTCAAGCGTGTGACCACCCTCATGAGTTGGACCCTGAACTACTTGGTCAGGTCCATGGTTGTCATGGAAGCCATGAACTCCTGGACTGCCCCTGAGGCTTCGCCGGGCGATGGCAGATTAAAGTCCCCCAGCACCATCAACCTGGGGAACTCAACCGCCAGCCCTGCAACCGCCTCGAGCAGAACAGGCAGGGCCTTTGTAACGCAGCTAGGAGGCAGGTACGTTAACAAAAGGCCCACCTGGACCCCTAAGTCCAACTTCAGAAGGAGTGTCTCACACCCAACAATCTCTGGGGCAGGGCTCCTTCGAGGACACAGATTCTGGCGAGCTATAATAGCCACTCCTCCACCCCTTCCCTGGGGTCGCGGCTGATGCTGAACCGAGAACCCGTCCGGGCATATTTCCGAAAGGGGCATCCCCCCTTCCTGGCCCAGCCAGGTCTCGGTTATATACGCCAGGTCCGCCCCTCTTCTAGGATTAGATCCCGAATGAGGGGGGCCTTGTTGGTGATCGACCTGGCATTTAACAGCAGCAGCTTGAGCCCAGTGCCCTGACATCCCTGGTTACCAGGCACTCGGGTTGAGCTAGGTTGGAACCAAAACCAGAGGGGCCAGAACAAGGAATCGCTTGCAAACAGCGAATCCTTGTTCCCCGAGAGCGGCCTACCCATCTGCTCCCGGCATACCTGCCTCTCCCCATTATGACCGTAATATTCTCACTCCCCGTCTCCCCAGAGATCACCCTCCCCCCCACTGGTCCCCCATTCTCCCGGCAGGCCATACATACCATTCGTACTGAGCCTGGGGGTGGGCCAGAACCCCCCTCCGCTTCTGTTTCCACACTCAGCAGAGGGGGGCTGGGTGGATGGATTTGATGATTAGAAAATAGTAGATAATAGAAATTGAAAGTTATGTTGTAAAATTAGAGTAAGAGCTAATGTAAATTTATACTTATATCTTTTATATAATAAAATTGGAAATCATTTTGTTATATTTCTCTTTCTTTCTTTGCACACTTTTGGCTTTGTTTTCTCTTCCTTCCTTCTTTCTTTTGTTCTATTTTCTCTTAAATATTAGTTTCTGTTGGTCTTTACCTTTTATATTAAAAATCAAATATTTATCTTAAAAAACCCAAGATTTTAAAAAAAATCTTTTCTTTGTTTCATCCACTAGAATTTTAATGAAATAGGCTGAGGTAATTATTCAATATGGCACTATGCTTCTTATATCCTATTCATACATGACTAGCTCATAATATATACCACTTATTTCCAAAGAATTTGTCCCTTCCTTATATAACAAATAAATATTTCATGACTTGCAGAAAGCACTGCATTTTCTACTGCTTGATTTTAAAAATTACTGTTAAAGATTTAGATGCCTTCTAATGTGTAACATACAACAATCTTCATGCAGATGTAAAACAGCTTCTGCGCGGTGCGCAGAAGCGAAAAACAAGATGGTGGTGCCTATGGCATCACCGAGAGAGCCGGTTCAGGGGCGTGGCCAGTCCGAACCAGCAGGAACCCACCTCTGACTCAGTGTATCATTATCACAAAGTCCCAAGTATTCTTCATTACATTAGTTTGATGTGAATATCAAAAATTATGAAGGAAAGCACCATATCTAAATGTCATATCAGATATGGTTTTCCCACCTGTTAGCTATCCGGCTTAGGCTGGATAGCTAACAGGTGGGAAAACGGCTGGAACATCTACAGAATCTTTGGTCTCATTAAATCCTCCATGATAGATATCATATTAGGAATCAAGCCAGCATTCAGTAGAGAAATGCTAACAAAGATATTCTCTTCAAAAAACTTTAATGCCCCCTACCTTATGTTTTTGAAATAGAATATATTCATTAAATATGATTTGATTAGTTAAACAAGATAGGCTTTTCCTGAATCTCCTTTTTACATATCTGCCTTGTTTTTCTCTTGCTTTCTTTGATTTTCATCTTTTTTATATAACATGTTTTCTTCTACTCAAGCCTTTCACTTCATTGCCTGTTATGTGATTTTTTAAAAATAGATTTTGAAGGCAAAAGAATCTAAAGAAATGGAAACTTGGACAATATACTGTGATTCTAAATTATATCACCAGCATCAGATTAGCTTAGGGTAGGGTAAAATAATGTTATATCTCTCTTTAAGCCTCTTTCTAGTCCAAAGTGCAAAAGATTTCCTTAGAGTCAGACTAAATGAGAGGCAGCTTGATATATCAAAATCAGGTGATTTAGGAACAACCAATATAATTATAAGTTGTATTAAAAGCATTAAGTATTAGAATTTGACTGTAATGCCCTGTAATGCCCATCACATTAGCAAAATATTAGCACTTAAATATGTTTCAGGGAGGTTAATAACCATGTAAGACATTATGGTTTAAGTATCCCACCTTCAGTCACAAGACAGTCTCCAGTTATGGGAGTTTATTCATCTTTCCATATCCCTGCATATAAAATGTTGTTGCCATTGCATTTCATTTTCCTTCAATCTGCTTATCCATGATACCTAAAGGAAAAGTTTTAATTTTACACCCATTTTTAATATTTCCTCAATCAAATGATATATGTCATCCCTGTGCTTATCATCTTCACTAAAGATGATAAAATATACCTTCACAATGATTAGTTATCCAATACTTATTTGATATTCCCTTATACATCTTTGACAATTTCTCAGGAGTAAATAGCAATAATACATTATTTTATAAAAGTTTTATTTCCAATTATAAATCAATGAAAATTTCAATCCATTAATCATATTAGTTCCCATTGATCAAGCATAATATTATATTCAATTTTTTTGACCATTTAATCGTGCACTATTTAACACAGTCATGTTCCTAATTTATTTCCAACAATTTATATCCCTTCGCCAATGAGGTGTTCATTGTTAGTACATACTATACTATTTTTGTATTTATTTTTTATCTAAACAACAACAACATTCAGTTTAAACCATTCTGCCAATTGTGCATAGACAAATCACTGACAACTATATCCCTCCTTTTTCAGCTCTTTTCTTGTTTTTTAAATTAAGTTCTCTTTCAGTAAAAATTAATTTTTTTACTGAAAAATTCTCTTTCAGTAAAAATTAAATTCAACATGTCTGAATGTGGTTAGAGCAGTGGTTCCCAATCTTTGTTTGGCCATGCCCCACCTAAGTTACTCTAAAATCCTGATGCCGCCCCCCCCTGTGACATATAATTCCTACTATTCAAAAAGTGAACTCCTATTCATGCCGAGGAAGCCTAAAAGGCCATTAACTTGGTTTAAAGAAGGTCCAAAGAACATGGCATCCATGAAAGAGAAAAATAAAAGAACGAAAGACAGTAGAAGTACTGAGGAACTTAAAAAATAATAGTATGAAGGGATATGAAAAAACAGCAAATAAAGTTTCAAAACATATAATAAAGAACTGAAATGTATAAATGTAAAATAATGTTAATGAAAGCTTTTTCTGTAATACTTTGATCATATTAATTACTATACATATTAAAACAAAGGTACCTAACAAATTCAAAATACAATTTGAGCTCACCTCAAGATCATATTTACAACGCAATCCTATGCATGTCTACTCACAAGTAAGTACCATTGTCTTCAAAGGGGCTTTCTCCTGGGAAAATGTTGTCGAATTGCAGCTTTAGTCTACTTAAGTTAGTGAGATCCTTGTGTTTGATGCCTGCTGCAGAGAGATTTTATATTAGGCTCCAATTTAGTCAGCTTCATTCTCAAGTCTCCTTGTTCAGTGATATCCAGTCGATTTCTTTTCTTCAGTAGCAAATCATTTACAGCACTAAAGCCACATTCAGCTAAATATGAAGATGGGAACGGTAACAGCAGTTTTCTTGCAAAGTAGGTTGAATTTGGGTATTTAGTTTCTGTCTCATCACAAAGCCATGCCATCGCTCCTTTTATATTGAATAAAGTTTTAAGTGACTCATCATTTTGCATTTCCGAGAGTTCTTCTTGGTACTGAATTGAAACATCAGATAGATCCATCAGAACTGGCTGCACTACCCATGTTGGAAAATCAATTTGTTTTAATCAGAAAATCTTCCTTTCAAATCAGAGGCCAATATTTTCAGATGATCCACAATGACAAGTACAGCAGCATCAGTGACCTCACATTTTTTTAGCCAATGAAACATGTCAAAATTGTTGTCAGAAATATGTTTTTGACATAACTCTATAAATGTAATGAAGCCAAATATCTTTGCCTTTGCATCAACAAGTGTTATTTGTTCCTTGAAGCTGTTTATTCAACATATTCAGTTTTTCAAAGATATCTGCTAAATAACTCTCACATGCTTTACCATCAACGGTTAGCAGGTGCTTCATTTCAGGCTTGTCACTTAAAAAGTCACTAAGAGCATCAAATAGTTCCATGAATCTTTTCAAACAATTTCCCTTTGAGAGCCACCTTACCTCAGTGTGAAGTACAAGTCTCCCATTAACTTGCATTTTTATCTTCACAAAATTGCTTGAAGAGACGCTCACATTTGGCATTAGCTTTGATAGCATTCATACATTTTATAACTGATTTTAATACCTCATTAAGAACAGGATAAATATTCTGGACACTAAGTTCTCTCTATGAATAACACAGTGCACAAGAAGCATTTCTGGATTCTCATCTTTCATCAATTTTAAGCAGCCATTTTTCTTGCCCATCATAACAGGAGCACCACCTGCAGCACAAGATGTTATGTTTTCCATTGATATATTATTGACATCTAAGTAATTTTTTAGCTTATTATATATATCAGTAGCAGTTGTGGTGGTTTCTAATGATTTGCAGAATAACATTTCTTCAGCAAATTCACCTTTATCAATATATCTTGCATAGGTTAGCAATACGGCCTCATTGTCTCTCAAGAGTTGATTCATCCATTTGTGCTGAGGATTTTCTGGATTTCAACTTTTCAACAAGTTGTGTTTCAATATCTTCACTCATTTCATCCATTCTTCTGCTAACATTATTGTTACTGAGTGGCATGGCTTTCACATCTTTGTCATTTTTCCCCAGAATTGTTTTAAGAAATGCTGATTTTGATAGTTTAATTAAATCATCCCCTATAGTATGATTTTTTCCAGATTTAGCAATGAGTAAAGAAATTTCATAACTAGCCTCAAGAGTTCGACTGACAGTAACAGTTTGTGTAGTGAACAGAGACTTTATTGTTGATCTTTTTTCAAACTTCTCATTTAAAGACTTGAAGTAATTTAAATCTGAATTTACGTGCACACTATGTTTTGCCTTCAAATGCACCTCAAGGCGACCTTGTTTCATTGATTTGTTGGTCAAGCATTGTTGGCATAAGAGGCAGAAAGATGACCGTTCATCATGAAGAGCAGGTATGAAGCCAAGTTTTAAATATTCTTGCAAATACTGACAAACTTTTTTCTTGCTTGCACTACTCATTTTATGCATAGGGTTTATGACTAAAATAAATAAATGTGAGAGAAACTTATGAAATGATGCAAATTATTAAAAGAAATAACTATTAAAAGAAGATGGCGCAGAAAGAGGGAAATTTAAAAAACATTCTTAGTTTAATTTATGAATAATAAGTTTGTCATGAACGAAAGGGGGGTTGTAACCTATGACCCCCCCCCCCACTCGCCCACTCAGTTTGAACCTGCAGCTTAGTGGGGAAATGATTTGGTAGTTCAGTAGGTGGAGGTGAATCACACAGGCCTGGCAAGGCCTACGCATGTGTGGCCCAGTCCCAGATTGCTCTGAGAGGAAAAGTCTTGTAAAACACTGCCTGGAAAAACACAGACTATAAATAACTGTAAATCTAACAATTTCTTAGTTAAACTTGGGTCCTGGTTCTGTATCCTCACTGCTGGGCTTCCCCCAACAGCTTTCCACTCTGACTCCCCACAAAGCAGCTCTCCCTGCAACCACCCAGGAGCAAAGCCCACAGGAAAGAGAGAGAGAGAGAGAGAGAGAGAGACTCTGCCAGTCCCATGATCCTTAGTGGGAACACATCTGATTGGCTGGCAGTTGCTCCCTCCTCCCCCCAGCTGGGATATCCTTTTCAGACAAGGCCCTAGGAAATGGACTTTAACAAAGACAACAATAGGTACGGTAAATGAAACACAGCTGTTTCATCACAAATATAGAAGAACAATTAGCGGGCTTTCAAAAATTCAGTTAATAGCTCATTTTTGAGTTGCCCCCATTAAAAATCAAATTTCCCCCCTGTGGGCCCCACATTGGGAACTACTGGGTTAGAGAGTGAGTTTGTCTAGCCTAGTGGCCTTATGAAAGGCTTCATTGTTGCTAAGAGCAAAGATATAATCTTCCTCAGCTGTTGGTGCAGAAACTCTTAAGAGACCTCTGTTTTAGAGCCTCCTTGTGAGGAGCCACTATTCAAAGCACTCGTGGGTGAATATCTGATCTGTCCCTCTCTGGAGAGATTTGAAGGACCAGTCTACTTTTGGTTTTTCATCCTTCACAGTGATTGTCATCTCTGGTCATTCATGGACAGGTCTTCAATCAGCCATGATTCATATCAGAAACTAATAGTTTCTCATCTGCTGTTATGACTCTATCCATTTTAGCTGAGCCAATGTTCTTTTCAGTAACTTTTATGCATACTGCATCTTTATTATGTTTATTTGAGCTATCTCATATGTCACACCAACATTTTAATGTTTCATTTTTATTTGGGAAGGCATCTATGTTTATAGTATTTCCCAAAAATACTTTTTTTAAAAAAGACAAATGCTGATTTACTGGAAACTCTGATTTTGCTGAAAATGATTTCTTCTCATTCCATATTATCCAATTTTCTTTAAAATTGCTGCAACCTATTTAAATTCATCTAAGCCTTTTTTAGTTATCTTAGTGCAGAGAGTTTCTTTAAATGTTTTTTTAATCTTGTTATTCTTCATATTCTTCAGATTGCTGATATCAGTTCATAATTTATTCATCTTCTTTCTAGTGAAATTTTCTATTTTGGTGATGTTTGCTGATTCTTTTGCTCATTGTTTTCATCTCTTTCATCATCCTTCTTATCTGTCTCAGAAGTTAATAAATTTGCACTTCAAAATGTCATTTGTTTGATTATCTTCATTTTCATTTATGTTGTTCTCAATATTATTCATATTCTCAGCTAATTTTTTTTCTTGCAACTTGGTGACTATAAATCTTTGTTTATCCATTAATTGCTATTCGGCCATTTCTGAGTCTGAGTTTGAAATACTGAACATTCCTTGGTTTGCTTATTTGTTCATTCGGTTGTTTTAATTTTGACTGGTCCTTTCAAGAACTTTTCAATTGGTGGTTCTGGTTGCCTAGCAGTTAAGACAGGTGGCCCATTTATCTATGATGCCCAGGGGTCATACCACATTTTTCTATTGACATTCTATGTCACTTTTTTAAATGCATTACTAATTTTTGCTAAAGAAGAGATAAATAGTATAAGGTGACCAGACGTCCCGCTTTTGGTGGGACAGACACGCTTTTCAAGCGTGTGTCCCGCGTCCCGCATTCTTTCCAAAAAGTCACGCTTTTTGGGAAAGAATGCCCGACAACAAACAAATTTTGAAACGAAACAGCGGGACGTCTGGTCACCTTAGAATGAGCCCCAGCTTCTTCCTCCAGCCAGACGCGCGCCTGAGCGATAGGCTTCCGATTCAGTCCCCTCTATTCACAGGGTGGCATGGGGCGGGGCAGAGCAAACACTGGGGCGGGGGGCGCCGCTTTGCACTTGTCTTTCAGAGCGGTTGAAAAGCTTTCTAGCAAAACTAGGAAGACGGAGGTGGGGGGAGGAGGAGGAGAGTGCCCAAGGTCCCCCCCTCCTCCACCCCCCTCCCACACCGACATGGAAAACAGGCGCCTGCCAGACAGACAGCCCGGGCAGGGGAAAGGCGCGATTTCAAGTAACAGGTTAATAGAGGGGAAAAAAACTTGCTTTCTGGGGAGAAAACGAAGCAAAAACAAACTCGGGCTAGCGAGGGGAAGGGAGGTCGCGCTCAGGCAGATTGGTTGCTGCAAATGAATTAAGATGAAGCAGCACCGTCTTCCAACTGGGTGGTGGGACAAGTTTGATTTCGAAGAGGGGAGGGGGTTTTGGGAGCCTGAGGAGTGGGCAAGCAGGAGGGAGGGAGGGGGAGAGAGGGGGGGAGGGAGGGAGGGAGGGGGAGAGAGAGAGAGAGAGAGAGAGAGAGAGAGAGAGAGAGAGAGAGAGAGAGAGAGAGAGAGAGAGAGAGAGAGAGAGAGAGAGAGAGAGAGAGAGAGAGAGAGAGAGAGAGAGAGAGAGAGAGAGAGAGAGAGAGTCCTTTCTCCAGTGGGGGCAAATTTAGTTGATCCTTGGAATTTTAACTAATTTTAATTTTAACCTGAAGATCTCAAAATTGCCCTAAGTGTGTGCCTGTATGTGTACATATATTTGTAGAGAGACATGCACAATTACACATACAGACAGGCACGGAGAATGCTTTGATGATAAAGTAGGAAAAATTCCAGCTCTTAACTTCCAGCCCATCACGTTGGTCCATGAAGAACTGTCATTCCTTTGCAAAGACCTTCCATCAGATGTCTCACTGAGTTCCAGATGGCTTGTATTGTGGGGGTCATAGTGCTTTGGTATAATCTAAGTTCCTTCTCAGCAGAAAGAGTATTAAGTTGATCAACAGGTTCCTTGCGCGTGTTAAAAATGATGCAGGACAAAAAAAAAAATAAGAGACCATCTTTCATCTCCTATCAGGGATTCCTGTTGATAGAGATGATCGCAATCTTTCTTGGGGAAACATATGACAACGTCTGTAGCCATCAGGCAACACTTCACAATGCTGTGATTCCAGGTGTCCCCAACTAGCCTTCCTGATTGCTACAAATTAGAGCAGAGGCAGGAGGTGCATTTAAGTCTTGGAGAAGCTTGAAAATTCCAAAGCACTATTCCAATCCATTCCACAAGTAAAATGAGAAAGAAGATTAAGATGTTATGATAATTTTGGATCACTGATTTACTACCTTGTTGTTGTTGTTTTTTTAAAAAAATAAATGACTCTGCCTTCAGAGTCATTTAACATGAGAAAGAGGGGGTTAAGAAAATGTTTTTCATATTTTAATTTTTTTAATATTCTGTCTTATATATTTGGATGTTTTATTGTACACTGCCCAGTGCAGGAATAGCCAACACCCCAGAAGACAAGCTCAGGATCTAAAAAGATCGTGACAGACTTGAACAATGGGCTCTATCTAACAAAATGAAATTTATTGTGGAGAAAAGCAAAGTTTTATACCTGGTCAGGAAACACCAAAGGTACAAGTGCAGATTAGGCAAAACCTGGCTCAAAAACTAAGTGTGAGAGGGACCTTTGAGTCCTAGTGGATGATCACTTAAACATGAGCCAGCAGTGTGCAGCAGCAGCCAAAAAAGCTAATACAATATTTGGTTGTATAAACAGAGACAAAGAATCAAACTCACATGAAGTATTAGTATCGCTTTATAAATCCTTAGTAAGGCCACACCTGGAATATTGCATCCAGTTTGGGTCACCACATTATAAAAACGTTGTTGATATTTTGGAAGTGCAAAGAAGAGCAAATGAGATGATTAAAGGCCTAGAGACTAAAACACATGAAGAACGGTGGCAGGATTTGGGTTTGACTAGTCTAGAGAAAAGAAGGACTAGGGGGGACATTATTTTCTATGAAAATTTTTGTTGCTCCATATAGACCAAATTTTTAATCAGGAACCCACCCACCCCGGTCAATGGTGTCCCTCTTTACCAATGTTAAAATCTGGTCACCTTAAAATAGTAGTAACAGCAATAGCACTAGATTTACATACCACTTTACAGTACTTTACAGCCCTCTCTAAGAGGTTTACAGAGTCAGCATATTGCATAATTTGGGTCCCCATTTTACCCACTTCAGAAAGATGGAAGGCTGAGTCAACCTTGAGCGTGTGAGATTTGAACTGCCAAATTGCAGGCAGCTGGCAGTCAGCAGAAGTAACTGCACTCTAACCACTGCGCCACCGTGAGCTTTTTAACAGTTAATTGGGCCTTGAGTTTTGGTTTTTGTCTGCAGGTACAATTATGCATAAGCAGATGCTGATAATGTTTAAAGTAAGGCATGGATGGAAAATTATTGCCAATGTGAAAGACCCTGGGATTTAAATTGCAGTAACCTCTGAAAAGTCCCAGAATCAGAGGTTTTTCATTCTTGAAATAAAGTGCTCTACCAGCAGTTTAAACCTTGTATATTTCTTTTGATTAAATTAGGCTTTTTGGCTCACTGTTTTCATTGGGGAGGGGGGGTGGATGAAGAACAATCAGCAAGCTACAAGCTAAGATGAAGAATGGTACTCTGGAATGCAATATTATTCTTGGTATTGACTCTTGCAGCGATTCAAGAATCTAATTATTCGTGCTTTTTTCCTTCTGCTCAGGGTATATCTCCACTTAAATTGCCTTGTCTTGTGCTCATGCTGGCTTGTCCCTAAGCTGGCTTTAAAAAATGCTATAGGTACTGAGACACCTCGGCAACAGTTTGCAAGACACCCTACCCAGCTCGCAAGCTACCAATTGTTCCGACTGAACAATTTCCCTGCTGCTGTATTCTCCCACCTTTTTGTTCCAATAGCTTTACTTCCTGTTTGAGTGTATGTACACAGCTAAAACATCAAAATAGACATATAGAGGGGTACAAGCCCAAAAACCTATGTGCTGTTTACAGCAGGGAATGAATTGCATTTGAGGTGATTAAAAAAGAGTAAAACCCTGTAGTTATTAAACTCTGGACTTGTTAAAGCAACAATAGCAAACAGGTGGGGGATATTAACTCCTTAAGAAAAGAAAAGACAAACTAATAAAGTGTTTCCTCTAGTCTGAACCCAAACTTCAGTATTAAACTTATTTTAATAATGCCGGTAAAGGGTTGCATAAAAACATTACAGTGCATGATAAGCATTTATCCACTTAATAAAGTGATCTATCTTCAATAGTCAATAAACTACTAAAGGATAGCCTGTAAATGTTTGAAACGCTCTAAAGCAGTGTTTCTCCATCTAGACAATTCTAAGATATGTGGCCTTCAACTACCAGCATGATGGATTATGGGAATTGAAATTCACACACCTTAGAGATTCCAAGGTTGAGAAACACTGGTATATACCAAACAACAGGAGCACTTGGGGAAACATAACAGAGAAAACAGAAGACCTAAAACAGAGAAATTAATCTTAAACTTGATTTGCAGGTGAGAGGAGGATTAATAGAAAACAATGTTGTCTATTCTTCTTCTTCAGAAACAATTCAATGCCCATTCTAGCAACAGGATAAGTGGGATATGCAATTTCTATTTCTTTGCTAATTAAAGGAAATGCTTGTGAAACTACTTCTGAATAAAGTATTTCTTAAAAATGAACATAAATTGTACTTGTAACATATTTCTTCAAGAGAACAGAAGAAAACAACTTGCCTTTTCTGTTTGTTTCAATTCAGTCAATGTATATGACTATCCAATGGATTATTATCACTAAGATCAAAAAATGTTACTAAAGAAACAAAAAATATTAGAGCAATATTGTTAACAGTTTTCTAGAAATCAAAAGACTGTCAAAAGATACATATTGTGAAGTCCTCAAAACAAAATTTTAGGTCAATATTGTTTTGATGTTCTCATTTCTTTTGGGAGTGG
Source organism: Diadophis punctatus similis (assembly GCA_023053685.1). Taxonomy (NCBI): domain Eukaryota; kingdom Metazoa; phylum Chordata; class Lepidosauria; order Squamata; family Dipsadidae; genus Diadophis; species Diadophis punctatus. The sequence goes on from JALIGW010000003.1 coordinate 146,924,486, forward strand.
TGAATAATATTGGGCTATATTTCAAGAGAGAGCATTTCAGATACATTTATTTTAAATTAAACACAGAGACTTCAGACCATACATATTTTAAGTTTTATCTTCATAGAGTGATTATGGAATTTCATGAGAATACAAAGATGCTGAATCCCATAATCTCAAAAATTCTTAAGAGAAACACATAGAGAAATGCACATACAAACAAAACTACAAAAAAAATTAAGGATTTCTCCAAATCTTTTTTCTGGGATAAAACATATAAAGTAATAAGAAAATAATTTTCTCTAGAAACAAGCATCTCACCTGTCTTCCCCTTTAAGCATAGATTTATTTGCAAATTTAAGAAATACTTTAGCTCCAACTTTCGTCACCAAATGCTTAGAAAATTGATGGAATACACTCAATCCCCACAATGGATAGAAACAGTGATGGAGTTCACAGACATGGCAAAAGTAAATGTTTTAATGAAAGAATACTGTACATTTAGTTTTGTTCTTCTAGACTTCATACTCAAGGCATGACACTTTGACCTTTGATTTTGCTGATGATTAGTTTGTTGTTATAGAAATAGCTAATAATTACTATGTAGTTGGAAGTCAATGCTTTTTTTCTTTTCTCTTTTATCCTGCACTTTCCCACATCCTTTCTTTCCTCTTCCCATTTCTGTATTATCTTTATTTTCATTTGTATTTTACATTACCATAATCTCATTTTTTTAAAAAAGTATATAAAAGAAAACTTATGGAATAAGCACCAGATTTATTATGAGATCTCTGAAAAAATTAACAGCTCTTCAACCTCATTACAATTCAAAGCTTTTATACCAAAGTGGGACAAAATCTCTCAGGAGAATTGAGAAAAATACTTGTGACACCTTTCCTAAATAATGCAATATACTTAAAGAAACTACCAACATATTAAGGAAAAAGTAAAGCAATAATAATAGAAAAGGTTGTGGTGAAAATTCAGTTTATATTTCCAGTGAATTCTCAAAAGAATTTCTTTTCCCATTCCAGGCATTGCTATACTTCTTTCTTAACTTAAATTTATAATCAGATTTTCTTTCTTTTTCTGAACAAGTCTCACTTACTACAATGCTAGGGTTAGTAATTTGCACAAGTCTTCAATTTACTTAATCAAATTTGAAATAGAATAGAATAGAATAGAATAGAATAGAATAGAATAGAATAGAATAGAATAGAATAGAATAGAATAGAATAGAATAGAATTTTTTATTGGCCAAGTGTGATTGGACACAGAAGGGATTTGTCTTGGTGCATATGCTCTCAGTGTACATAAAAGAAATGATACGTTCATCAAGAATAATAAGATACAACACTGAGTCCCTCGGGAGTAGGGCGGCATATAAGAACCAAGAAATAAATAAATAAATAAATAAACTTGATGATAGTCCGGGTACAAATAATCAATCAAATCGTATTAGGAACCAGTCAATATAAATCATAAGGATACAAACAACAAAGTTACAGTCATACAGTCATTTGTGGGAGGAGATGGGTGATGGGAACGATGATAAAATTGATAGTAGTGCAGACTTAGTAAATAGTTTGACAGTTGTTTGACTATTTGTTTAACAGAGTGATGGCATCCGGGGAAAAACTGTTCTGGTGTCTAGAAGTTCTGGTGTGCAGTGCTCTATAGCGTCATTTTGAGGGTAGGAGTTGAAACAATTTGTGTCCAGGATGTGAGGGGTCTGTAAATATTTTCACAGCCCTCTTTTTGACTCATGCAGTATACAGTATACTTCCACAATGGAAGGCAGGTTGGTAGCAATTGTTTTTTCTGCAGTTCTAATTATCCTCTGAAGTCTGTGTCTGTCTTGTTGGGTTGCAGAACCAAACCAGACAGTTATAGAGGTGCAGATGACAGACTCAATATTTCCTCTGTAGAACTATATCAGCAGCTCCTTGGGAAGTTTGAGCTTCCTGAGTTGGTGCAGAAAGAACATTCTTTGTTGTGCTTTTTTGATGATGTTTTTGATTTTAGGTGTCCATTTTAGATCTTGCAATATGGTAGAACCTAGAAATTTGAAGGTCTCTACTGTTGATACTGTGTTGTCTAGTATTGTAAGAGGTGGAAGTATGGGAGGGTTTCTCCTAAAGTCTACCACCATTTCTATGGTTTGAGTGTGTTCAGTTCCAGATTGTTCCGGTCGCACCACAATGTTAGTTGTTCAACCTCCCATCTGTATGCGGATTCATCATTATCTCGAATGAGACCGATCACTGTTGTGTCATCTGCGAACTTCAGTAGTTTAACAGATGGATCGTTAGAGATGCAGTCATTGGTATAGAGAGAGAAGAGAAGTGGAGAGAGCCTTGAGGAGCCCCTCTGCTAATTGTACAGGTATCTGATGTGATTCTGCTTAGCTTCACCTGCTGCTTCCTGTTTGTTAGGAAGCTTATGATCCACTTACAAGTGTGTTCAGGTACCGCTAGCTGCTTTAGCTTATCTGTTCAAAAGGTAGAAATGTCCTCTAAGAATTATTTTCAACTTAAATTTACAAATGTCAGTTGCCAGAAATAGGAAAAACAATGGCTGGATTCAAACTAATGAAAGACAAGTTATGCAAACAGAATGGAGATTTCTCAATTTTTCTTTCCTCTAACTTTTTTGTAAAAACTGATGTCTTGGTTAAATATATATATACAGCCCCTTGAATAAGGTTTTACAGGTAGTCCTTGACTTACAATTCATTTAGTGACCATTCAAAGTTATAATCAGATTGACAAAAAGTAACTTAAGACCATTTTTCACACTTATGACTGTTGTAATATCCCCATGGTCACATGATCAAAATTCAGATGCTTGGGAACTGATTTCTTATTTCTGACCGTTGCAGGCCCTGAGGCCATGTGATCCTTTTCTGTGCTCTTCTGACAAACAAAGTCAATGGGTAATCCAGATTCCACTTAACAACTGTGTTTCTAACTTAACAAATTCAGTGATTCACTTAACAACTATCGCAAGAAAAGTTGTAAAATGTGGGTGAACTCACTTAACAAATGTCTCACGTAACAATAGAAATGATGGGCTCAATTGCGGTTGGAAGTTAAGGACTATGTTTATAGTCAAACTGGGGGTGTAGCTAGCCAGACTGGAATGTCCCAGAATTTACCAGTCACTACTTCCATTGCTGGGAACTGAGGTCAACATATATAAGCTTTGCTCATGTGGGAAAAAGCTGGTATAGTATATATAGGCTGCAGCTGCAAATTGCTAGAATCAATGGAATTTTATATTGACTAGCACAGATAGCAATAGGAATAGCACTTAGACTTATAGTGCTTTGCAGCCCTCTCTAAGTGGTTTACAGAGTCAGCTTATTGTCCCCAACTATCTGGGTCCTCATTTTACCAATCTCGGAAGGATGGGAGGCTGAGTCAACCTTGACCAGGCAGCCAGCAGACAGCAGAAGTAGCCTGCAGTACTGCACTCTAACCATTGCACCACCACAGCACACATATTATTTTGATGAAATATCTGCAAAGAAAGCAACCAAATTCAGAGAGCCAAAGGACCCCTCAAATGGGAATATTCAGGTCACACAAATGGTGTTCAAGTTAATATTTGGTGGCTTTGACTATTAATCTGTTTCATCAAAGTTTTTATCATTTATTTTTATGAATTGCAAAACAAAAACTGCATTTAAAGTCACAGATAAACTTTTCCCTAGATTGAGGTGGAGCTGGCTTGATAAAATTTCGGCCGATTTAGGTCACCATGAATTCCATTATAGGATACCACACTATTTTGTTTTAAGATGATGACATACTTCTTTGGCATCTCTCTTTGAACATAATCAAAATTGTCTTATCTTATTGCTTTTAATGAGCTAAAGCCTGAATTTTAGATTTCTGTCAGGTATAAGTATACTGATTCAAATATGAGCAGAAGACTACTGGGCATAACAACTACGTTTGAAGCTCCAAAGCTTTCTTCAACAGTTTGAAGGTCAGTTGACTGTCATAGAGTAAGACTCATTGATTTTCTTTAACTTTGTAAACAAGGATTCCATTTTTCCTTCAGCATCAGAGGTGGGTTTCAGTAGATTCTGACAAGTTCTGGAGAACCAGTAGCAGAAATTTTGAGTAGTTCGGAAAACCGGTAAATATCACCTCTGACTGGCCCCGCCCCATCTATTCTCTGCCTCCCGAGTCCCAGCTTATCTGGAGGAAATGGGGATTTTGCAGTAACCTACCCCTGGAATGGGGTGGGAATGGAGATTTTACAGTATCCTTCCCCTGCCACACTCACCAAGCCACACCCACCAAGCCACACCACACCCACTGAGCCACGCGCACAGAACCGGTAGTAAAAAAATTGAATCCCATCACTGTTCATCATGTATATTTGGGGGTACCCTGAATTTCTTAGCAAATATCAGTTGCACAGGTTAGTCCTAGGAAAATGTATTTAACTCAATGCCCCTTAATGGAGGCTATACAAGTTTCTTTCAAGCAAGAATGGATATGAGGCAACTTCCTCAGATTATAGTTGTTGTAAAATACCACTCAATGCATGTTTCCCATGAAAGTCTGAAGACAAATTTTAATTTTATTTTAAAGATACCAGAACAAATGATAATCCTAAAAGAGTTTCATTATCAATATACCACCATTGTCCTAGTATGCCCTAACATAGCTGATAGAAAAGAGTGTGATATGATTAGAACTGTATATGCCATTCATCTTTAATAACTGAATCAATTATAAGAGATGTACAAAGAACATTAGAGACTAATTCAATTCTTAGGGTGGTATAATCATGAAAAAATTGAAGAAGTTATAATAATATAATTACATTCATTATGAAGTCATTTACCAGTGGCAGGAAGGAACATTTGAATTAATAAGAAAAAAAATTCATCTGTCAGAAAGCATTACAGAACAGCTTGTAATATTACTTCTATGCCTCTCTAAATATGCTATGCATATCTTTTTTTAAATGCTTATGTGTGTGGTCTATTTTTCTCTTAAATCTTCTGAATTGCAAATGAAGTTGTGAAAATCAGATACCTCTTTTTTTTTTAACAAAATCCCTTCATTGCTCATGAGATTGATAACAAAGCTGCTATTTGAAGAGTGAGGATTTGCAATAATGCCCTGGGTATTGTAAGATTTAAGGCATTTAAATAAATAATTCCTCTGATCATAGGAAGAAATAATGAAGCATAAAATACAGCATTTACTGTACAGGGGCACTGTATATCAAAGATAACCTGTACCATAGATAAAACAATATTTCATTTAATCAGTGTGTGCAAGACACAAAGAGAAGCGCAGGAAGTTTGGAATCTTTTTGTATCATTATAATATTAAAATAATTACGATGTTCTCTAAATTCAACCTGAAACAACATGCAGAGGTGATTTTTGGTAGTAATTTCATACTGAATCATATGCCAATGGATTTCATGCTCAAATTCATACTGCTATGTGAGCATAGAGAGAGGAAATAAGAATGTTATAGTCAATGACTTAAAGTCATGTTCTAAAATTGCAATGTATATTTATTGTACTGATGACTTAATAGAGAGGTTACAAAGGACAATTAGTGCTCTCGTTGAAATTGATTTCTGTGAAGTCTGACTCCTATTAAAGCAGATAATGGATAATTCTGAAACATGGTTTAACAGCCATAGATTCTCAGATATTCTCCTGTCCACTTAATTGAAGGTTTTTGGCCATAAATTAGTTTAGTTTATGAGTCCTGAATTGGTTAAACATCTAGAACTAGATTTCTCACAGACCCAAATACACATGTATGTTTGACTTTCTAAAAGAATGAACCTGAACAGATTTTTTTCATAAATTCTTTTGAGAATTAATTTGAGAATTGCATCACCAGAAGATGGGGTGAACTGTAACCACAAGTGAAATCCTGTTAACATTTCTTCTTCATTTTCCCTCCAGCCAAAAAAAATAAATTTGCAGAGACATTGAACAAGTTGCATGAAGGGGTGGGGTTTTATATATATATAAAAACTCTTTAGCTTATTTTTACAAAGTAACATCATTTCACCACCTGACAATTCCAGGAAACAATGAAGAAGGGAAATTCCCAAATGCTTCTGTAAGCACACTGGACTTAAAGAGTAAAAAAAATAGTGACTTCCCTTAGCTACCTTGTGTATTTAAAAAAGGCCCTAAACAATTTATGCAATCTGCATCTGCTTATGTCTACTTGGACAAATTAGTGACCTTATGTTTTTAAAGTTAAAGGGCAAAAAAGCCCTGAAAATGCATTGCCAAAACAGTAAGTATAATGAATTTTTTTGTATTGCTTTGGATATCCTTACCCCAGTCTACTCATCATATGTTGAACAAGCCGTTTAATTAACATGTCCTAAGTCCGTGATGGCGAACCTATGGCACCTATGGCATGCGAGCCGTCACCCTAGCTCAGCTCCACCACGCATGTGCGTGCGCCTCCTACCGGCCAGCTAGTTTTTGGATCTCTGCCATGCATGCGTGGGGGGCGGGGTGCATGCGGGAGATGCACATGCATGCATGGGGGACGCAAGCAGGGGTCACATGCGCATGCACTGGGCCACACATGTATGCGTAGGGCCGCACGCACATATGCGGGAGTCGCATGTGCATGCACAGGGACACCCACGCATGTGCGGGGAGCGCAGGGGGTCATGCGTGCATTGCATTGCTTTCGGTACGTGACGACAAAAAGGTTAATTATCACTGTCCTAAGTGGTCACTTGGTTACTTAATGCATTATAATAGAACTTGTATTTCTCATATAGTAAGATTTTATATAATAATTTTCCCAGTGTGATATCCACAAGATTTTCTGGAAATATTTTTACCAGAACTGGCAGACTTGGAAGAACTTCTGTTTTTCACTTCCAGGGAAGAAATGGGGAACTGAAGACAGCTCTGCAAAAAAAGCAGTAATGACCTCAGCAAAATGAAGACCTAGTGAGTAGACCAACTCTTCATAATTCTTCTTCAGACAAGGAGAGGACTTGAGATCACTTCCCATATTCCAAACAGTTGCCCCTCATGAGGACACCATAAGGCAATAGTTTCTGGTGGGCTTAGAGATCTGACATTTTGCTCAAATCACAGTCGGCACATTTGAAAGGACACTGGGTTCATATGCTTCCTTTCTAATCACTTTTGAAAACTGCTTGTTAACTGCTTGTTTTCAGCTACTAGGAACCTTTGGATTGACAAGTTTTATAGCACCATGTGATTTTCTTCAATTACTAATAAAAGAAGTTTTAACCACAAATTTTTTAAAAAATCTTTTTTAGAATAAACAGCAAAAGGATGGTTAAAACTTTCAGTTTAGAAAATTGCAATCAAACTAAGGGTCTAGATAATTTTGAAATATTATTTTGGGGTTAGTTATAAAGAATTCTTCCTGTGGGGAAATGCTTTTGTTTTGCATTTTTACACACACACACACACAGAGAGAGAGAGAGAGAGAGAGAGAGAGAGAGAGACAGACAGACAGACAGACAGACAGACAGACAGACAGACAGACACACAGACACACAGACACACAGACACACAGACACACAGACAAAAATAAGATAAGACTTTAAATATTGGACACTAAAGAAAATTAAAAGGAACCAGAAATTATAATAAAAGAAAAATAACTTTTATACACAATGACAGAAATCAAATTCTAGGATATTATTTGAAAGGACTAAAGATCAAGATTTCTAGAAGTAAAGGGAAGGGATATAAGGTTAGTTTATTTAATCAAGATTAATCAAGACTGCAGATAAAATAAATTAATGGATTTATTTATAGATAAAAGATGGGAAATGGGAAGAAGAGATCATTTGTTATATTCTAAATGAAGATAATAAGTTCCCAAAATTATATATATGTGTGTGTGTGTGTTGTAATGAAGGGGAAATTACTTCTGTATATTCTTATTCTCCCCCCTTCTTTTCTATTTCTCTTTTTTTTCTTTATTTTATACACTTATTTTTATGTTTGTCATATTAGTTTTTCTTATTATAATTGTTATCTTTAACAAAATTTTAATACTAATTTTATTAGCATTGGCAGGACCTTTTTTTACCTAGAAATTCTGGGATTTTCATTCCAGTACATTTGGAGGGAATCAAATTTCCATCTTTCTGTATGTCTATGGACTTGAAAAACTCTACTATTATTGGTGGGGGGGGGGCTTGTTAAGAAATTCAAAGCAATCCTTTGTGTAAATCAGAAACAAGGTAAAATCTTGATGTACTATTTTTCATCTGACTAGCGGTTCCTACTGAAAATAAAACCTTTCTTAATAATCAATCATTTTTTCCTGCGCTGTATAAAATAGGATCTGTATGATGTTTTTAGACATTAATTTGTTTTAACTTAAATCTCACCCTTAAATCTTAATATGGAGAGATGTCATTTTGACAGCAGACATATCACCTAGGTTTTTAAATCCATGGCTTACATATTGAATAAAAAGTTCATCTTTTACTTTTAATGAAGAACAAATTACTAGACAGAAATGCAAAAAAAAAATATCTTGTGGGTTTCCGCTCATGCAACAACATGTGATTCGTTCTCATTTTGTTATCTAAATCTGAATGAGCAGAGCATGCTTCCCTGTTCTGTTCCCTGTTTTTCTTCTTAGTGCCTTAGAGGGATTTTTCAGGAAGTGAACATAGGAGAATAGGCATAATTAGAGTCCTGACTGCCAACCTGTGTAACAACTCTGGGGGCTTAATTCTTTGCATCTGCTTTGAAAAAAATTACTGTATTCATGAAGTTTCAGAATGCACAGAAGTGGCTATATTGCCACTTGTTTTATTATAAAAAGATGGATATTATAACAAGAGGCACCGACATCAGTTAGACTTTGCTGCCTGGAACTGAGCAATATTCAGGTGTTGTCGTGTGACTGAATCCCTCTATGAAATGTTCTGGGAAATGCTTAGTATGAAGTGACTAGAATCTTACATTTTGTCATAAAGAGTTATTGCACTGAAACAAAAATAGAAGCCTTAGCAAAAAAAAAAAGTGAGCAGTCTAATTACAACTTCCAGTTTTCATATTCTGCTGATGACAGGAATAAGGTAACCATTTTGTCCTAGCCCTACAGAGAGGTCTCCTTTTCAAAAGATGCAATTAAAATGGGGGGGGGGGAGGAAGCTTAACTTTGGAAATCTGAAGAAAGTGGAAATTTGTCCACAATCTAAACCCACAACATACAGTATTTTTATCTCTCATCACATTATATCACTCTGTGACAGAGCTTACAGCTCATTCATTGTCTCTTTATCCTCTTTACATGAAAGAGATAGAGAATGAGAGAGAAAAAGGGGGGAAGGAGAGAGGGAGGGAGGGGGGGAGAGAGAGAGAGAGAAAGAGAAAGAGAGAGAAAAAAAGAAAGAGAGAGAAAGAGAGAGAGAAAATGTATGTATGTATGTATGTAAGTATGTATGTATGTATGTATGTATGTATGTATGTATGTATGTATGTATGTATGTTGGAGAAATTCAAATATGATGAGTACAATATGAGATATATATGTCAACTTGACTGTCCAGAGAATAGATGAGAGATAAAGCAATAGGGAGAGAGTGATGGATGGATAGTTACAGTGCCATTTTGTCCAAAGCATATCTCAACCTGTGAGTCTTTCCATTCTCCCTAGTGCACATAGCATATAGAAAACATCTCAAACAGAACATTTAACTACAAAATATCACTGAGTTTTACCCCAAAAAAGTATTATATTAGTCTAATACAATACTAACAATATGTGCAAATACAACTTGATGAATGAGTGGTACCCCTTTCATATTGTAACAGCAGTATATTAGGCTAATGGGATCTAGTCTTAATACACAGTGATGGATGATGCACTAGCTATTGTGTTAAATTATGTATATTAGAAGCCACTTTCTAATAGTTCACATTTTTTCTCTTACAGATAAGCATTCCAAATGATATACAAATTCTAGGCTTATGAAAGTGGTCGACATAATTCTTTCATATTTTCTATTTCAGGAGGGTTTTCTCTTGTAATGGTATGCGATTTTTAAAAAATCATACATTTCTCCTAGAACTTCTCTTTGGATAACTATTGCTCAATGGCAGAGTGTGCCTTTGAATGAAGAAGGACTCAAGTTAAGTCCTTGCATCTCCTACTGAATGGTCAGTTGACAAATAATGGAAATGACTTATTTTGGAACTCCTGAATACCTCCTGCCAATTAATTGAAACAAAACTGAACTAAACGTCTCAATGTTGTACATCTTGATTTATCGATAGCTGTCAATATCCTGGCCCTCATCAGTAGTACATGCACGATTGAAGGTAGATTAAAGATGGATTGCATGTGTTCCATTCAATTGCATTTTTTCTGACTTCCACATCTACAGCTGGAGGCCTGAAGGACCACTGAATTTATACTGGTTGGAAAACTAATGCAATTCTATATGCCCTACAGAACAGTGGAAAAAATGAGAACAAAGAATATGTGAAACTCTACTCATGTTTTAGCCACTTGGAGTACAGGTAGTCCTTGACTTACAACCACAATTGAGCCCAAAATTTATGTTGTTACGTAAGACATTTGTTAAGTGAGTTTTGATCATTTTGCAACCTTTCTTGCCTCAGTTGTTAAGTGAATCACTGCAGCTGATAAATTAGTAATCTAGTTGTCCATCATGGCATATAATTTTTGAAAGCAAGCTTCTATCAGGCATTCAGAGACAGGTGGATCCATTATTTATAGGGAGAAAAGTCATAGGATCAAAAGAAACCAACCTCTTCGAGTTGTTAACTCAAAGCTGTTACAGCCTGCATTTCTAGTCCTAAACAGCATTTCACTAATTGTGAAGGTCACAGGAAATAATCCTTACAAATCAACAAATAGAAAAAAATAGTGATGGATAATATAGATAATGCAGTTAATTTTTTTTTCAAGAACTGCTTTGAATGATTAATACATGTGCCTCAGAGCATCCACTGTAGTGGTCCCTGGTTTCAAAATGGCAGGCGCAACTGTGCAATCAAAGTCCCACCCCTTTTTAAGAATATGACATAAAAAGTGGCGGGACTTTGGTTGTGTGTTCATGTTTGCCATTCTAAAATCAGTAACCGTTGCAGCATATACCTTGTTCTCCGATTGACTAAAATCTTGTGGACTAGTCTAATTACATGGGGTAGTTTATATAACCTCATTCAACAAAATCTCAGGATAATTATAGGTAAAATTTTGTCTATACATCTCCAATTAATTCCCTGTCCCAGAAACAGAAAGCTTTATTGTTTTTGTTTTTATTGAGATTGTTGTTTTAGTCTTGCAATGTGTAACTTCTAGATGTACACTGAATCAACAATTTAGATTGCAGTTCACATCTTCAGGCTTAAGTTATCTAAATAGTCCCACTGGAAAGTCTTCTTCCAACAAACCTCTGAAGAATATTTGTTTCACAAAATGGATGACTGAACTGAATGAAATGGATTGACTACAGGGAATGACTGAAAACAAATGAAAATTTCCAAGCACATGCTGTTGTTTGTCATTATTGATTGAGTCAGAGAACAGCTTAGTGAATAGCTTGCATTATATTATTGATTGGCTAGAAAGAACTGGATCAAAAGTTCTGTAAGATAATTAATTGTATAGTTGGTTTCCATAGATAACCCTGTGGTTTTTTAAAAAAAAATCTTTAAAAAGCTACCCAGAAAATTGGTATATTTTTCAATTGTAAGATCTTCCATTATTGCTCAAGCCTTAATGAGTCCTTAGTCACTGGAATACTTTGAAAGAGCCAGAGAGAAATAACCTTTTCTCTCTTCTTTGTTCAAAAAGACACACATTAAAACGCAGCCCAGTATTATTTACTCACTTCATTCTATAGCCTGGGTTAGCAAAAGACGAATGTTGAAAGAGCAGAACCTCAAGGGAAAGTCTCAACAGAAAACATCCCCATGTCTCCAGTGCAAATAAAAATGAGACTGCATCTGTTTTTTTTTTAAAGAATTGCATTCAATTGAATACTCTTTTATTTATCTTTAATCTATTTTTACTTAAATCCTTCTTGTATGTTCTGTATAGAGATTCCCTGCTGAGCTAGAAAAAAATCATGGTCCTTCAAAAAGAAAATTTAGAAGAAAGGGTGATAAAATTCACCAGTAGACAGACAGCTTAGTATTGATCAGCTATCCAATGAGACTCTTGTGTATCATTTATCCTTACAAGCTCATAGAATCTCTTGAGCTGTTAAAATATAGCATTGTTGCATCTATTTCCAATAAAACACTCTGTAGCTGATAATTTGCTTAAAGCCACTATTGTTGAATATCAAAACACAATTAAAACACAAAGTGATCTTTACAGGCTCTGGTTACTACAATGAATAAATTAAACTGTGTATTTGCTGAATATGCTACTTTCTCACTCAGATAATTGTTTGAATACATTATTTCTCCACGATACGTTTCTTGCTTGAATGAAATGCTCATAAAAAGTGTAATGTGCCACAAAACATATGACCCCTTTGATTTTTTTAAAATTTAATTTTAAATTTAATTTTTTTAATTATGCTCCATTGATGCTAGCCTGAAGAGAATTAGATTCTTCAGATGCAATGACCTATGACTGTGATCTAAAAAAATCAAATGGGACTTCATTTAGATAAGAAGAAAGCAAGCAGATGACATTGGCCTGACATCTCTAGACAAATAGTGCAACCAACATCAGGCTATCTCTTTAAGGGTCTCTCCTTCTTATTAGAAAAAAAAATGTGATATATAACGACTAAATAGAATTCAAACTTTTGGAACAAAGCATCATCTGTCAGGGAATTGTTTATTATCTCAAAATATGCATCCAAAAACTATTGAAAAAAAATGTGCATCTAACTTCACACAAGTGCAAGTGCCATGGTGGCACAACCATTGTGGTGCAGTGGTTAGAATGCTGTATTGCAGGCTAACTCACTACTCACTGTCAGAAGTTCAATCCTGACTGGCTCAAGGTTGACTCAGCCTTCCATCCTTCCAAGGTGAATAAAATGAGGACCTGGATTGTTGGGTCAATATGCTGACTCTGTAAACTGCTTGGAGAGGGCTGTAAAGCACTGTGAAGCGGTATATAAGTCTAAGTGCTATTGCTATCTTTGCTATCAGTAAAGTAGCCTGGCCATTTTTTCAGCCTTATATACAAGACTGAAAATGATGCAGCTACTTTAAGAATTGTATGACCATAAGAAGATGACTTTTTGCATCAGCTACATTTTTTTTCAAACTTTCCCACAAGCCTAAATGCAGTTGTTATTTTCAATGAAAAGCAGAAAGGTGGTGTACTTTTGCAAGATCCAGGGCACTTCCCCTGAATAATTTTATCTGCATACATGCAGATAAAATTTAGTCCATTTTATGGTCCTAAATCTCTGTATGTTAATCCCTTTGTCTTCATATCATATCCTGTACCTATTTTATAATCTGAGTCAAACTTTTGGAACATGAGATGTCCTTCACACAAAATGGGGATAAATAGTGACCAGTTATAAAGCAGCCATATAACAGAATTAAAAATGAGCACAGGTGCTCTTACATCCCCTTGCCAGCACTCAGTCACTCAGTCACTCACCCACACATACCTACACACTCTAAACACTCCTTGCTTGGATTCCTGCCTCTTTCCATTTAATGACCTATGTGGTCTTGGGTTTTACAATACCAATAGCACTAGCACTTAGACCTGTATACTGTTTCACAGTGCTTTATAGCCCTCTCTATTACAGAGTCAGCATATTACCCCCCAACAATCTGGATCTTCATTTTACTGACCTCGGAAGGATGGAAGACTGAATCAACCTTGAGCTGGTGAGAATTGAACTGCTGTTGGCAGTTGGCAGAATTAGCCTGCAATACTGCATTCTAACCACTGCACCACCATGAGTCAGTCAATGGTAATTGGGACTGCCAGGATAGTTATTACTAAGTGATTTGATCATGTGATGTTGGCTTTATGACTTCATTGCTTAGTGACAGAAATTCTGGTCCCAATTGCGATCATAAGTCAAAAACAACTTGAATATAAAACACAGAATCAATTTGATTGGGGACCAATCAATATTGAGTACACCAATACCTTTTCAAACTGTGATCACTGACTTTTCATTTTCATTTCAGATCCGTATCAGTTGATCAGCTTTAAAGAACTGATTATTCAATCTGCTCAGTCTTTTATTTTCTTGGGATTCATCACTTTTGCATCAGTGACTTGGGCATATAGCTCAAATCCTATCATCTATTCTTACAATAATTTGACAAAATTGCCTAGCATTATTCCCATCTTACTGATTAGATTTTGAAACACAGACTTTCAATCCATGTTTCCTTGCAAACATCTGGGCACTTACACTATGGATAAAAAACAACTGTCTGATAATGGGATAACACTTTGCTGTAGTCATGAAAATGGAAAAGAAAATTAAACTTTATCTATCAACTGGAGACTCATGAATTTTCATTGTTTTATGAATCAACACAGGCTTTTTGAATTCATGGCTATCTGAAAATTGCCTTGCTATATTAGAAGTGCCTGTAATGGTTTTATGAGTTCCTGAACTGGTTTCGCCTCATATTTATAGCATATTTATTTCATAAAGCAAAGCAACTTTTTTGATAATCATGTTTTTCACATTAAACAGCCAGTTAATGATGTGTTCAAGCGGTAATTAGAAACAATATTTTTCCCATTTAAGTTGTGAATACTTATATTACTCTGTTTGTGACATTTTGACAGATATTAAATAACTGATAATGTCTCTGCATTCTTTTTCTCTATTCCAGATAACAACTTTTTAAGCCTTGTTCAGACAATATGTTTCTATGCAACACATAGAACAATGTGTGAGGAGTGGTAAGCAGCGCCATCCCACTTTCTGTGAAGCTTTTTCTAATGTAATACTAAAGAGCTGATCCCACAAGCACAATTTCCTGTAGTGGGGTGCCGTCATGCACCCATTATACTTCTGTGAGAGCTGGAAGTCAAATAGTGCAGAGGCTAGACATGTATACATGGAAGCAGATATCTGACATAATACAGGTAGTTCTCACTTATCGAATGCAATTGTGATCAGCAAATAAGTGGCTTGATTGTAAATTTAAAAATTACATGACCATACATAACCATACCAGCTTCGATGGCAGTTCTGGTGGTTCCGGTTGCAGTCATCAAGTGAATTGCATGCAATAATTAAGTTGGATTTCATATGACCACAACTTGTGAAGCCTGCGTATGGCAATTATGTGACCACAGGATGGTGTGGCCATCATAATTGCACGCTGGTTGCCAAGTGTCTGAATCACAATCATGTGACCACAGGGCCACTGCGATGGCCCCAACTTCGAGAACCAGTTATAAGTCCTCCTCGTTTAGCATTGTTCTAACATCAAATGGGCACTGAATTAGTAGTCGTTAAGCAAGGGCTACCTGTACTACAATTTACAGAAAAGGAGTCTATACTGAAAATTCTGTGTTGAATTCTATACTATTTATTTATTTATTTATTTATTTGGAGGTTCTTCTATGCCGCCCTACTCCCTGAGGACTCAGGGCGGAACTAGGAACATATTGCCTGAAATCAATGTGTAGATTACATTAATTATACAACAGTTCCCTTTGAGGCAGGTCTACCCAGTCTAGCCTACACCCTTGATATTTCTAATCTCTTATTCAAGTACTAACCAAGTTCTAGGTTTATCTTCCCCAATCAGTTGAAGTCAGCTAGATTCTGCCACCTGGAACAGTAATTTAAAAAAAAACATACTTGCTATTGCTACACATTTCAAAATATCAAAACTGGACATGTCTTTAGGGATAACACCTCACCCAAAAGAATACACACACACACACACACACACACACACACACACACACACAATATGTAGGATTTTTTGCTGATAAATGAAAATAAATAAATGAAAATAAATAACACGACAGAAATACACACACACACACATATATAAATACACACACGCACACACACACACACACACACACATATATATATATTTGCAAACTTACAAAGAACTGGAATAATGTTTGCCTCTCAAACCCTCTTTCATGGGGCCGAAGAGATGATAGTCTGAAGGCGCTAAATCTGGTGAGTATGGAGGATTATTATTCCAGTGACGAGGAAGTGAAAACTGCAGTGAAGAAGTGGCTCAAAGAACAGTCAACAAAATTTTACGAGGCAGGGATACATGCTCTCATTCGAAGGTGGAACATTGCTATTGAGAGAAACGGTGACTATGTTGAGAAGTAGGGATGTGATCCACAGAGGACCAGCTTCATTTTGATGTATGCTACATGTTCCTGTGTTGTAATTATACCTGTCCTAAAGAAAATGGCATTACGTTTTGACTCACCCGTGTGTGTGTGTGTGTGTGTGTGTGTGTGTGTGTGTGTAAACTGCAATTCACTTTTTAACAGATGTGTATAGAAACTGTGTCTTCTATATTATAATATAGTACCCTTTAATATAGTACACCATAGCTGTTATTGAGGTTTCCACTTGTTCCTGGGGGGTTGGACTAGACGACCTACAAGATCCCTTACAACAACAACAATAATAATAATAATAATGGAATTTATTCCCAATTCATGGATCAAAGGAAGGCAGCCCAAATCACACTGTGTCTAGCAGAAATCTGCTTTCCTTGACAGTGTATTGTGACCATCCCCCTCCTCAGGCTCCAAACATTAGTAGAATTACTTAAGTGGGGTCCTTCATTTTCATTCATTCATTCATTCATTCATTCATTCATTCATTCATTCATTCATTCATTCATTCATTCATTCATTTTGTTTAACAAAGTATGACAGGGTATTTTGCTGCTTGGAATTCAGTCACAGAAAATATCTAAGATAAAACTGAAATGACAATTTGGTGCAAGATTTGAAAAAGAAAACCTGAGGAGGAAAAAAAAATCCACCCCGAGACAATTATATTGTGAGGCATATACCTTTTAGGCCACAGCCAGGCTATTTGTGCCTGAAAAGACTTTCAAGTTGAAAATAGATTGTTCATTTATTTATACAGGCCTCTCTTTCCTTCATTAAAATGAATGGGGACAGCACTGTGTAAAAGTGCAGTAAAGCAAAGGCATCTCTGCTAAAATACATAGATTTGTTTAATTTTCAGTACAAGCACTGCCCCCTCAACATCAGAGGTGGTAATCTTAAAGAAATAGCAAATGGAATTTTATTTTTGCTATCAGTCAAGCTATCCCTCAGGCTTTTAAATTCCTTCAAAATACACTTCCCAAACCAAGATAAAGCAGCCATAAGCTCCTCCTTTCTTTGTTGTGCATTTATCATTTCATGCTTCGTATTGTTTTATGTGGCCTATTCCTCTCATTTTGTGGTTTTTGTGCTGAATATTAAAACTCTGGTACAGACCTAGCAGATGATTATACTTAAAGGTTGATTCACAAAGAAAGAGATATGTAATGAGTGCTTGTTTGGTCAGGAAGTATACAGGCAGCATTCAGGCAAGGTGGAACAGTCACTGCTTTACTCATATAGCAATAGCACTTAGACTTATATACCGCTTCATAGTGCTTTACAGCCCTCTCTAAGCGGTTTACAGAGTTCAGCATATTGCCCCCAACAATCTGGGTCCTCATTTTACCGACCTCAGTTTAACATGACAATGTTGTACAGGCAGAAGAAACAGCAGGTCCTTGTGTGAAGTCAAAGGAGAAGAGAAAGTAAGTTGCATCTAAGAGAAGTTTTCCTATTCTGACTTCACTGAGAGTTTTAATATACTATCTTCCCAAACACAATTAGTTACAATAGAAGAGAAAATAACTTTAGCATTCACTTGCCCAATCAAGTAGCTGCAGATAGAAACCCAGTTACCTATGAGGATTACCTATACAATATAGCACTGTTTTCTTCTTGCCATAAAGTGTATTTAGCACTTAAACAAAGAAAAGAAAAATGTCTATTGCATCATTTACAAAGAAGGAAGGAAAAAGGAAGGGAATCTTTATACAAATCTGGAAAGATTTGTCTAATACATGCAGAAACATGACCTTGCAGATGACCCTCACTCTGTCAAAGACCTTGGAGTACTCATATCTAATGACCTAAGTGCCAAAGCCCAATGTAACAACATCACCAAAAAAGCATTAAGAATTGTAAACCTAATCTTACGTAGCTTCTTCTCCGATAATATTACACTATTAACCAGAGCATACAAAACATTTGCTAGACCAATTCTTGAATACAGTTCATCTGTCTGGAACCCACACTGCATATTGGACATTAATACAATAGAGCGTTTCCAGAGATATTTTACGAGAAGAGTCCTCCACTCCTCTACTCGCACCATACTTGAAATTCTGGCCTTAGAAAACGTAGAACTACGTTGCCTTCAGTATGACCTAAGCATAGTTCACAAAATTATCTGCTACAACATCCTACCTGTCAATGACTTCAGCTTCAACCACAACAATACACCAGCACACAATAGATACAAACTCAAAGTGAACTGCTCCAAATTTGATTGCAGAAAATACGACTTCAGCAACAGAGTGGTCAATGCCTGGAATACACTACCTGACTCTGTGGTTTCATCCCCAAATCCCCAAAACTTTACCCTTAGACTGTCTACTGTTGACCTCACCCCATTCCTAAAAGGTCAGTAAGGGGCATGCATAAGTGCACCAGCGTGCCTACCGTCCTGTCCAAATGTTCCCTTTTATTTGTACCCATATTATGTATTCAAATAATGTTATACTCATGTATATTATTAAATACGTACTTGACAAAATAAAATATAAATAAATAAATAAATAAATAAATTTATTAGGTGTGGAGCCAATTGAATGGCCATTCCAAATGTTTGTTTATATACATATTGACATTAATAGTATCTTAGTCTTCCTTCAAAATAGCATTTAGTATTCATTTATAGATAGTAAACAAATAAAATAAAATAAAAAATAAGATTATAATATGCTTAAAAACAATAAAAATAAGTGTTTTATTATGGAATTTATTTCAAAATAAAATTATATTCATAAAAACTAGGTGCATCACAGTATAACAAAATAAGTAAAGAAATAATATATTGAAAAACATAAAGGTTTTGTAGATATTATGTTTCCCAAATATTACTGATGAATTTGCATATATATAAAATGCAGGATTTTTTTGTTTTGGCAGGACATACTTGTGAATATAAACTATAAACTATATGTTAGTAATACTGCTCTTTACAGACCATTACACTGAGCGCTAAATTCTCATTAGATTGAGTCCAATATTCATGTTTAGGAAAAAAAATAATAAATAAAGAAATGGTGTTCCCACTCATGGTTGTATGTGTGTTAGAAGAATTAACATTAGTATCACAGCAAAATACTTGGTAACTTATGTAAACCAAAAAGACTGTACTACAAAGTATTGAACAGTATTCTCCAACAGCTTGACTTCTGGCTTATGCAGATGGCATCAAGGCATTATTGTTAACACCTAAAGGAGAATGAAAACAACATTTTAATTAGCTATGCAAGATTCATGCTAGCAGAATGACAGCACTGACATGTTAATACAAAAATGTACAAGTTGATAAATTAATTATTTAGCTGGTTAGAAAATTAAACTTTTTTTGTATAAGAAAGCTCTTAAGGCTATTGTGAATAATTTTGGCAAGAAATGATAGTTTAATCTGCCTCGGCAACCATGAATGTATTTCATAGAGAACACTAATGTCTGACAAAGAATGGTAGAGAATATTGTACACTTAATCATATAGCAATAGTATTTGGACTTTATATCAGGGGTGGGTTCTAACTTACCTTGCTGACGGTTCACTTCATCTTGCGCCGCTGGCCACGCCTTGTGGGCGCGCATGCTTTGCGCACACGTGCATGCGCAGTGCCAAAAAATAAAAAAATCCCCCCTAAAAGCCCAAAACAAGATGGCAATGCATGCGCCATGCTGGAAACTCGGCTTCTGCATATACACAGAAGAAAAAAACTCGAAAAAATCCCCCCCCCAATTTTTTCCCCCCAAAAAAATTCCAAAAAAATTCCAAAAAAAGATGGCAGCGTTCATGGACCGGCACCAACAGAACCAGTTATGTGACATCATCATGGCATCACCAGCAGGTTTCTACCTTTGCTTTATATATAACTTTGCAATGCTTCTGTCAGGGTTCCAAATAGTATCCAAAACTAAATCAGAGTCCAAGGCAAAGTATTCCTCAGAGTTCCAATTTATTAGCAGAGCCATGTTGGCACATCTGGGAGAAACCTGAATCTGAAATCCCAGGGTTTCTCCACCCAGTTGAAAGTTCAAGCCTTTGCCCTCACACCCCCAAGTCCATCACGTTGACCAATCTCCATCTGCCAACTTGGCAGAAACTCCCATCTCCTTCAGTGCAGGTGCAGGAGTACAAAGACAAAGGACGACCTTGACAATCTAGAAGGAATTTGTTATGGCTACATGCAGACATCCCTCATGCAATTACCCCTCCCAAATTCCCACAGCAAAGAATACATTTTAAAATAGCATAAAGTGTGGCAGGCCAAAGACCCCAACTAAAATGGCTTCAGCCTGACAGCTTCACTGCCTTCTCTAAGCAGTTTACAGAGTCAGCATATTGCTTCTAACAGTCTGGGTCCTCATTTTATCAGCTGAGAAGGCTGAGTCAACCTTGAATTGGTGAGAATCGAACTCCTGGCAATGGGCAGAATTAGCTTGCAATTCTGCATTCTAACCACTTTGCCACCATGGCTCTGTAGTTTATGCTTAACTTGTATAAAGAGAGATCAAACAGAAATGGGTTAGCACAAGTATATTGTGCAATGAACCTGGCTACAATATTTTACTAATGTTATGGCTAAGGCAATATTAGCTTAGTTATGAGGAAAATTACCAGCATCTCTACATGGATTTCTTCTGGCTTCCCAAGCCTCAACTGAATTCCAAAGGAAGGCATCATCATAAAAAGCTGCTCCCACAGGGCTATTCTATACATCATGTTATAAAAAATTCTCTTTAAGATTGTAACATAATATAAATTTCAATCCCTTTTTTCCCCATATTTTCCCATTGCACTATTTGCATATTATACCTACAATTTCAGTCCATTTTTATCATACAGTTTTTAACTTGTTCGTCTTTTCTTTAATAACTCAACAAAAATGTGTAGATTTTGGCAATAAGAGGTTCATCATTAGTATTAGCTCAATTTTGAACAATTTTATCATGTTCAAAACCAGAAATTATTTATCAACTTTAAATCTTTCTAACTGTTGCACACATGGCAACTAGTGACATTTATATCCTTTTGATTAACAAAGTTTCTGTTGATTTCATTTTAAATTCACCCTGGGAGTATTGTAGGAAATCACCATAACTTTAACCATTTCTGTTTAGTTGCAGGACTGTTCTAGTTTAGTAACTATAGGTAGCCAGTAGTTTACAGTAACAGAAAACAAAAAAAAAATATTTTTGTACTTTGCAAAAGTGACCATGAATAGTAATTACCAAGAAATTCTAACATTTTTTATTCAAGACAAAAAGTCAAAACATACAAAAGTACGCTGATGACACCCAGCTGTACATCACCACCCCGTCTGATTTCAGGGAGGCAGTCGATGTAATGTGCCGATGCCTGGCCGACATTAGGATCTGGATGGGGAGGAACAGACTCAGACTTAATCCCGACAAGACTGAGTGGCTGTGGATATTGCCTCCTAAGGACCAAGACAATTGTCCCTCCTTGATGTTCGAGGGAGCGAAACTGACTCCCTCAGATCAGGTCCGCAACTTGGGGGTCCTCCTAGATCCACAGCTAAAATTGGATCACCATCTTTGCGCTGTGGCTAGGGGGGCCTTTGCACAGGTTCGCCTGGTGCACCAGTTGCGGCCATACCTGGAGAAGGAGGCTCTACTCACGGTCACTCATGCCCTTGTCACCTCCCGTCTGGACTACTGCAACGCGCTCTACATGGGGCTACCCTTGAAGAGTATCCGGAGACTTCAGTTGGTGCAAAATGCGGCTGCGCGTGCTGTGGTGGGTGTGCCAAGGTACACCCACGTGACACCTATACTCCGCCAGCTGCATTGGTTGCCCATCGGTCTCCGGGTCTGATTCAAGGTGTTGATCACCATCTTTAAAGCCCTTCATGGCTTAGGACCAGGTTATCTCCGGGACCGCATTCTGCCTCACACTTCCCTTCGACCGGTTAGGGCCCACAGAGTTGGCCTCCTCCAGGTCCCGTCGGCCAAGCAATGCCGGCTGGCAGGCCCTAGGGGGAGAGCCTTCTCTGTGGCCGGCCCCGTGCTCTGGAACCAACTTCCCCCAGAGACCCGAACTATCCCCACTCTGCTGGCCTTCCGCAAGGCTGTTAAGACATGGCTCTTCCTGCAGGCTGAGGGTAGAGCATAACCCATTGAGCTCACCCCAAGTATGTATGATTGTTGAATGGTTATTGTATACTTTTTAATATTACGGTTTTAATTTTTATATTTGTTTTTAAATGCATATTTATTATTGGTTTCTTGTATTTTTTGCTGTTGTACTCCTCCCGGAGTCCTCCGGGAGTTGGGCGGCATATAAGAATGCCAAATAAATAAATAAATAAATAAAAGTTGTTCCTTATTCATCCCGAATGATAAATTCTGCAGAACTTACGACTATTATTCAGATCAGATGTTTAAATTATCACCAATTCACTAAGATCAGTTTTATATAATCAGTCCATGTTATTTAGAGGGAAAGAAAATTAACAGAAAGATTTTGACTACAGCACACTTTCTGGGAACACATTTGCATTAATGAATCAACAAGACAAAGATGAATAAGAAAGTCACAATCGTTTCCATACAAGGAGACAAAATTATTTTTTTGTTAAACAGCCAATTCTAATCTGTTAACTAGATTGCCTGGACCAAATGTACAAATCTAGACAATTTATTATTTTGATGGTATCTTTTTAAAAGTAGGATAGTATCCCACTATCTTTTATAGGTCATCTTTTTTTCAGACATAGAGAAAATTGATCATGGCATTTACATTTTGAACTATCAGCATTGTGTCATAAAAAGCAAACAGCTTGAAAGATGAATCATATGCAGTTTTTCTGTCATAACTATTGATTATCTTTCAACCTATAAAGAGCATGTAAGGTTAAAAAGTACTTAAAGATTTATTGCCTGTATTGATCTGTCTTTTCTTTTGTGATGAAAGCAAACATAAATCATACTTCCATGAAGTAATAGTATAAACATGGCTGCTTAAAGAAATTAATAAAAGCAATCTAAATGCTCACTTACGTTCTTGATTTAACCAGTATATCCTCTTGACTTCCCATAGTCACGGCACAAATATTAATAAAGATCAGCTTTTATGCAAATACATTTGCAATTAAATTTACACCAATAGTGAATAAACATTTAGGCATTTTCATCCAAACCATGATGTTGCAAGGCAGGGTGTGTGATTGACATAGAAGGTGGGTGGACCTTTGTTGATCCACCTTGACTTTTTTCATCACCCTGCACATAAAGATGTTGAGGCCTTTTGTGTTTGTTACTTTATTCATACATTTTCATGTATGGGCTGTATGGGGTGTTCAGGGAGGGGTAGCACCTCTGGTGTAGGGGCATGTTGTGTCCTTTTACGGCAGCTCATTTTAGGGCAGCTTTCAGGGCAGCTCGTTCACCTTTGGTCCCCACCTGTCACTCAGCTCTCACCTGTGGCTCCTAGCAGTTGTAGCATGGGCAGCGGCCACACCCTGGGCAACAGCTTCAACAGGCTGGCCAAACCAGGTTGAGAGTAGCCGTTGGGTCATTGACTTTCGGTGAGATAGGGACTTGTCTATCCCGAGCATGTGAAGACAGATTCTGGTGGACTGAGTGGATGAAATCTACTAGAATAGGACAATGGTCATGAAGGTAGTCTCTGCAAGCGATGTGGTATGCTAAGAGCATGGCAAGACACGAAAGATGCCCTGGTCAACCACTGCACCTAGCCCATCTCCAACTGTCTCGACTCTTGTCCTGCTATTTGGAGCAAGATGGAGTCTGGGAAGAGAGAGTGAGGCTGACTATGTGCAAATCTCCCTCACTTTAATCCAATTCACGCGCAAGTCTTTACATCCCCCCCCAAGTCTTATGAAAAGTCCTGTGGCGATGGGCAAGTGACAAAGCAGCTGGTGTGGATACACTGGGAGCTGTAGCTGCGGACCTGCACACAGGCAACTCAGGTCTATGATAGATGTTAAGGTCCTCTTCTAATACGATGGACGAACATCATCACATTTTCAGAATTCTAATTGTATAGATAAGATTAACTATAAGGAGATGTTAAAATGAGGATGACCCAGAATTTTGACAATTATATATAGCCCAATTTTGAGATAGTAAGTTAAGACTTCAATAATGGTGACAAACAGGCTTCGTTTTCTTAGCTGATACAGTCTTCAATAAAAAAACTTCTTTCTTCTGATCCTCAAGCTACTCATTAAATGGGGCTGTGTGATACTTTGTGTGGATTTTTTTTTCAAACATGAAAGGATCCTGGAACAATCTATATCTGAGTGAGAAGCTTAGAACTAGCAACTGCTAACTTAACTCTTTCTCCTCAGCTCTTATCAGCACAAAATTGGCCAGTGCAGATTGCTACTTCATGTTGGGAAAAATGTCTAAAGGGAAAACTATCAGAAAGACATGGAAATTGTGACTTTCCATCTGATACTGAGATGAAAAGAAAATAGTCCACAGGCAGCTTGTGAGGATGATGCAATGGGGTAGGGTTTTTTTTTTCTGATGGGTGAATGTTAGAAGAATAAACACTTAACAAACCTATGTCAATGCATTCATGTTCAGAAATAGCCCAAATCCCATTTAGATATGTTACATAAAAATGATGGATGCCCCCATAGCACATGCATTGATCCTAGGTGATATATAATACCACAGAGCATCATTTTCATGGGTTAGAATGATACATTTCTTCATATAAAACGTACCTATAATAAACTCGATGTGGTTATTATCAAGAGCAAAGCCATACATTTTAAAGGTTGGTTTTCAGATTGATAGGGATTCAGATGATTATTATCTAAACAATTTCCAGCTGCAGATATGCATGTCCTTCTAATAAAAAAAAATGAGCTTCTTAGTCATTATACCATAAGGCTGTGGGGAAAAAAGGAATCAGAAGAACTCCACGTTAACATACACAGATATATTTTAGTTTTAAAGAGAAAGTAGTTCATTTGCTAGGTTTCTTGCAGCATTCTTACTTTTATCTTAATAAATTAGCTATTGAGATGCATGCTTTGAAAGAGATTCACTTCGGTTCAGGCAGCTACTAATGACTTGACATTCACTTGCTTCAATTCCAGACCTATTCAATTCAGCTTTATATATATAGTCTCCCTTTATTTTCATTTATCAGCAAAAAATCCTACACACACACACACACACACACACACACACACACACACACACACACACGTGTGTGTGTGTGTGTGTGTGTGTGTGTGTGTGTGTGTGTGCATGTATGTTGGTGACCACTTGAGATTTTATTTAAGATTGAAAAACAATGTGCTCAGACCAATGTGAAAAGCCAGAAAGAATTGTATTGAATTAATATTAAATCAATTAATGAAAAAGGAAGATATATCAATCTTCATTCCTTCTACAAGCCAAGAAGCCCATGAACTGTGGCCAATAGAACCTATGAGTTGTGAAGCATTCTTCTATGATCAAGGCTCAACCTGTCTCAAGGCTTTTTGCTACCTTTAATACTTTCCTTTAAAAACAATAATACCTGCAGATGGCTTGGGAGCACATCTTATCAGGGACTTGATCATCACATTAGACAATGGAAACCCTGCCAAGAACATACAGAAAAGACAGGGTCTCTAGTTGACAGCATCAAGAAATGATCTGATGTCATCTATGATCAATATCTTATGAACCCAGATAAATTTATTTATTTATTTATTTAAACGCTCTTATAAGCCGCCCAATCCCATGGGACTCAGGGCGGCGTACAGCATAAGTAAGAAGCGTACAATTTAAAACAGTAATCATAAATTTAAATTAAAAAATAATTAAAAAGAAGACATTATAAAACACAACATTCAGGGGGAATTTGCTTATCCTATTCACCCCATCTGCCGGAAGAGCCATGTTTTTAGGGCTTTACGGAAGGCCAGTAAGGTGGGGATAGTTCGGATCTCTGGTGGAAGATGGTTCCAGAGGGACGGGGCTCCCACAGAGAAGGCCCTCCCCCGCGGCCCCGCCAATCGACATTGTTTGGCCGACGGGACCCGGAGGAGGCCCTCTCTGTGGGACCTAACCGGTCTTAGGGAGGTATGTGGTAGGATGCGGTCCCGCAGGTAACCTGGCCCTGAGCCATGTAGGGCTTTAAAGGTAATGACCAACACCTTAAATTGCACCCGGAGGCTAACTGGTAGCCAATGCAGCTGGCGAAGGATAGGTGTTACGTGGGTGTATCTCGGTACACCCACTACTACACGCACAGCTGCATTCTGTACCAGCTGGAGTCTCCGAATGCTCTTCGAGGGTAGCCCCATGTAGAGCGCGTTACAGTAGTCAAGCCGTGAGGTGACAAGGGCATGAGTGACTGTGAGCAAGGCCTCCCTCTCCAAGTAAGGTCGCAATTGGTGCACAAGACGGATTTGTGCAAAGGTCCCCCTAGCCACAGCTGAAAGATGTTGATCCAATTTTAGCTGTGGATCTAGGAGGACACCCAAATTGCGAACCTGTTCAGAGGGAGTCAAT
This sequence comes from Diadophis punctatus similis, assembly GCA_023053685.1. Taxonomy (NCBI): domain Eukaryota; kingdom Metazoa; phylum Chordata; class Lepidosauria; order Squamata; family Dipsadidae; genus Diadophis; species Diadophis punctatus. Next base: position 146,951,296 of record JALIGW010000003.1, read on the forward strand.
TTTTCTCCCCCGAGAACCAAGGAGGGACAGTCGACATAGTCCTTGGGAGGCAATATCCAGAGCCACTCAGTCTTGTCTGGGTTGAGCCTGAGTCTGTTCACTCCCATCCAGACCCTCACATCGTCCAGGCAGCGGCACATTACATCAACTGCTTCACTGAACTGACACGGGGTGGAGATGTACAACTGGGTATCGTCAGCATACTGCTGATACCTCACCCCATGCCGTCGGATGATCTCACCCAGCGGTTTCATGTAAATGTTAAACAGGATGGGCGAGAGGACCGAGCCCTGTGGCACCCCGCAAACCAGGGGCCTAGGGGCCGACCTCTGTCCTCCTGTCAACACCGACTGCATCCTGTCAGAGAGATAGGAGGAGAACCACCGTAAAACAGTGCCTCCCACTCCCATCTCCCCAAGACGACGCAGAAGGATACCATGGTCAATGGTATCGAAAGCCGCTGAGAGGTCAAGTAGCACCAGGATGGAGGAGTAACCCCCGTCCCGGGCTCGCCAGAGATCATCCATCAGCGCGACCAAAGCAGTCTCCGTACTGTAGCCGCGCCTGAAGCCCGATTGAAAGGGATCCAGATAATCAGTATCCTCCAATAGCCGCAGGAGTTGGAGCGACACCACCTTCTCGACAACTTTACCCAAGAAGGGTAAGTTGGAGACTGGACGGAAGTTCTTTAAATCCGCTGGGTCCAGGGAAGGCTTCTTGAGGAGGGGCCTCACCACCGCAGCTTTTAAAGGCTGTGGGATGGATCCCTCTCTCAAAGAAGCGATCACAACCGCCTGGAGCCAGCCGCGTGTCACCTCCCTGCTGGCAGAGACCAGCCAGGAGGGGCACGGGTCCAATAAACAGGTGGAGGCGCTCATCGCTCCTATGGCCTTGTCCACATCCTCAGGAGTGACAGGTTCAAACTCGTCCCATATAACAGGACTAAGACTCACCCCTGTCATCTCGGCTTGCCCTGTCCAAATGGAGTCCAGGTCTGTCCGAATCTGAACGACTTTATCCGCCAGAAACTGAGAAAATTCCTCAGCTCTGCCCTGCAAGGGATCTTCAGCTCCCTCCTTGGCTAGGAGGGAGCGAGTCACCCTAAACAGGGCGGCTGGGCGGGAGTCGGCGGACGCAATAAGAGCGGAAAAATACGTGCATTTTGCCGCCCTTATCGCCACTAAGTAAGACTTAATGTAAGTTCTTAAAAGTGTCCGGTCAGACTCAGCTTTACTGGCCCTCCATCGTCGCTCTAGGCGTCTCTTTAGGCTCTTCATCTCCCGGAGCTCCTCAGTAAACCAAGGGGCCCTCCGGGATCCGCTGCCACGGAGAGGCCGCAAAGGCGCAATCCGATCTAAGGCCCCCGTTGCCGCCTGGTTCCAAGCAGCCACTAGGGCCTCAGATGAATCGTGTACCAGGGAGTCAGGTATTTCCCCAAGTTCCTTCTGAAATCCTTCAGATTCCATTAGGCGCCTGGGGCGGAACCACTTAGTCGGCCCCGCCTCCTTGCAGTGGAGGAGTGGTGCCATGAAATCCAACCTCAGAAGGAAATGATCTGACCACGACAAGGGTGTTGTGACTAAACCCCTCAGCCTCAGATCATCTCTCCACTGCCCCGAGAGAAACACAAGGTCAAGCGTGTGACCTCCCTCATGAGTCGGACCCTGAACTACTTGGGTCAGGTTCATGGTTGTCATGGAAGCCATGAACTCCTGGACTGCCTCCGAGGTTTCACCGGGCGATGGCAAATTAAAGTCCCCCAGCACCATCAACCTGGGGAACTCAATCGCCAGCCCTGCTACCGCCTCGAGCAGAACAGGCAGGGCCTTTGTAACGTAGCTAGGAGGCAGGTACGCTAACAAAAGGCCCACCTGGAACCCTAAGTCCAACTTCAGAAGGAGCGTCTCACACCCAACAATCTCCGGGGCAGGGCTCCTTCGAGGATTAAGGTTCTGGCGAGCTATAATCGCCACTCCTCCACCCCTTCCCTGGGGTCGCGGCTGATGCTGCACTAAGAACCCGTCCGGGCACATCTCGGAGAGGGGGACCCCCCCTCCTGGCCTAGCCAGGTCTCAGTGATACATGCCAGGTCCGCCCCCTCTTCCAGGATTAGATCCCGTACAAGGGGGGCCTTGTTGGTAATTGACCTGGCATTCAACAGCAGCAGCTTGAGCCCAGGGCCCTGACCTCCCTGATTACCAGGACCTCGGGTTGAGCAAGATGGAACCAAACCAGAGGGGCCAGAACAAGGAATCGCTTGGAGACAGCGAGTTCTCGTTCCCCGAGAGCGGCCTACCCCTCTGCTCCCGCCATACCTACCTCTCCCTGTTATGACCATAATGCTCCCGCTCCCCCTTATACCAGAGATCCCCTCCCCTCCCCCACTGGTCTCCCACTCTTCCGGCAAACCATCCATTCCACTCATTCTAGGTCGGGGATTAGGCTCCAGAGCCCCTCCACTTCTGTTTTCACACTCAGTAAAGGGGGCCGGGGCCCAAGCACCCGCATTCTTCATTCTTCCAATCAATCAGTCTACACATATACTCCAAGAATCATACAATCATGCACCCACATAACATATCGGAGGTAGATTTACAAGTTTAAGACAAAGAGGAGACACCATCAAGTGAGGGTGTGATATAAAACGGATCCCTGCTGTTACCCAGGTCTCATAACTGTTCTGTCCTTTATCACACAGCGTCTTTGCGATCTTTTCAAAGGAGACTTTAGTAGGTGACAGAGTCTCCAGTTCTCAGAGTCAGTGTATATTTGTCCTCCTTCATAGAATAGTAGTAATAATGATCGGCATCCGGGAATCGATAATCCGGGGGGCAAAGAGCAATCTTCCCTACTCAGCTGTTTTCGGGAGTCCAAAATCCCTCTCCCCTTGGTATAAGATCGAGTTCTACCTAAGGGGGGGATCCCCCACAAAAAGTGCAAAAGCCAGGAGAAAGTGCTAATCATCGCAGTCGCCCTAATAATCCGCCACATCTTCGTCTCGATCGTACTGATCTTCAAATGACCAGAGACATCCACAGAGGTAGAGAGGGCGGAAGATGGAAAAGGGCCACAATAATTATTATCGCCTCAGAGACTCAGAGTCTAACAGTCTTCCTAGGAATAAATGGCAGCTATGGGGGATAATGTAGTAAGATAACAAAATAACCCTCCCCCCCAGCAGTAGCGATGTTAGCAAACTCAAAAACCGATGTAGATGGTACAAGCATTCAGTAAACATTCCCCAAAAATAACACAGGTCACCGCTTTGCCGCTTTGCCGCCACCAAGCAATTAATGGCGGCCGCGATCTCTGCGGTCGGCCTTGGGGGACCTGGCTGTCGCAGATTTCCCTCACCGCCGAAGGGCCAGCTCCAAGTGCTGCGCAGTCTGTCAATTTATAGTCAGTTCAGTATAGGGGCGTTCGTTCGAAAAGGCTCTCTCCCAAAAACGACCTCGATCTTCCTTGCCGCGTTTGGGAAGTTGATCCCAGCCTCACGCTAATATCTCTGGGGAGATTCCACTATCAGCAGGGCTCCCGACCACCAAACGACCGGCGTGTCGTCCGAGCTCGCCTTCTCCCCTCCGAATGGGAAATCCGCCCTCAATCGCTTCGGTCGATGGGTTCTCCCGATCTTATGATCGTCAAAAGCTACCGTCAGGCCTCAAAGAAACCGGCCCTCACGACGTCCCTACCGCTTCAAAATGGGCGGCGGCCTCCGCAGCGGTCTCTGCAGCCGAAGACACGAAGGAGACTAACGGCACTATCCGTGTGTGGCTAGATGTTTCGCCACCACCCACTGGTGCCAGATATGTTCGCAATCCTTCCAGAGCACGAAAAAGCTCTGGGCAGAGTCTCCTTTCCACGAACGGCCGGAGAGACAATCAGCTGTTTTGCGGAGCCAGATTTTCTTCCGCCATCTCCGCCGTGGCTCCTCCTCCATATAAATGACCTTCTGTCAAAAAATTGTTTATAAGAACTTTTTTTTTTTTGAGTAGGCATAATTGTTCCCCATTCTTTCAGCATCTTTCAGATTAGGAAGCCAATATTGTCCTCTCTCATAATGTTTGTAAATCAGAATTCAGGTAACATAGAAGCAAACAGATTAACATTGCAATGCTGCAATCCTCATAGCTAGCTAGGTAACTTCAAGCACATATGTGGAAAAGTTTGACAAAATTGCCTCAGCCAGCTAAATAACCCTTTTTACAAGGTCAGGTACAATATTTCCTTTATATACAAAGAGACCCATCCAGTTTCAACATTTTAGTATAATATTTACATTCTAAATCAGGTAGATAAATGACAACCTGCAGCCTGCATGCAACCTTAATACTCCCTTTCTTGATAGTCTCCCAATATTACATTACCAAAACCTGGTATGACAATAACATGTCAAATTATGGGACAATTTTCCATTGGCTACTATAGAAATTAAAGGGAATTACTGTTCTCCAATTGCTGATGTAAGCATCCCCTATGTACAAATCCAACATCTCCCACACACCTAAAAAAAAATAGGGTGAAAGTCCCATCCAATTCCATCTGTGTCCATCTGAAATGTCATAGCAACTCATTCAATTTTATCATCTGAAAAAATAATAATAAAATGAGGGCCGAAGCTGAAAACAGATTGCCTGTTCCTTTTCAGAGTAATGGAGGGAAAAGCTTAAATAAACTTGATTCTTTGAATTTCCCTCTATGTACATACAGTGACTGTATTCATAGTCAAGCAACCACGATAGGCAAAGGTTAGCAGATGCATTCCCATAAATATAAATTTAAGTAATGTTAACCTTGGATAGTTTTCTTATGGCTTAGCATAAGAAGCGCAATGCATAAACATAGCAAATTTGATTAGCATATGGTTTAATGCCATATGTGAAGCCAAAAAATAAGTCAACCCAGTCTGTTGTAAGACAATTCAACAGGCTTGAAATACTAAAGCAATATAACGGTAGAAATAAAATTTTGGTAAATGGATTCATATAATTTAGTAGCACTAGAAACCTAAGGCTTATCAAAGCTGGATGTTTGAACTTTGTGGATGTTAAGAATCAAACCAATTATAACCAAGGTTCTGAAATGGTCTGGCCTTCTGGAACTTTCACTATGACTACTAGTAATGAACCAAAATGCAAAAGTCTCATCAAGAGTTGGATTAATGATGCCTGGCTTGTTAAGAGAAGTTGACTCTGATCTTCTAATACTTGATGAGAGATGTTTAGGGCTATGAGTTTAACTTCAAATAATAACAATGACAATCAAAGCCATCATCACAGATCATCACTCATTACAGTGAAGAGGTTTGGGTACCTCAGTGATACTAGAAGCTATGCTGGCGGTGGCATGCTGTCAATTTCAACTATAACACACAGGACCTAGTGAAAACAGCATGTGAAGTACGGTCCAAACCAGTGAACACATGAAACAAAAACATCAATACCAATTGGTTATTGTCTGGGTCTACAAAGATCAGATATGGTATTAAAACATAGAATAATAGAGTTGGAAGGGACCTTGGCGGTCTTCTAATCCTGCTCAAGTAGGAGACCCTATACCAGTGGTGGCGAACCTTTTTCGGCTCGCGTGCCAAAAAGGGTGGGGCGCTCGCACACGCTCGCGTGCCCACACCCATTCCCTCCCCCCCATGCATGCACACAACACCCCCCCATGCTGCCCCCTGCGCATGCGCACACACCCCCACCCCCGCGCAAAGGCTTACCGGAGTCTGGGACGACGAAACCGGCAAACCGGAAGTGCGAAAAAACGCACTTCCGGTTTGCCGGTATGCTGTTTTTTGCACTCTGGAGGGTTCAGGGAAGCTCCCTGAAGCTCCAGAATGCAAAAAACTACAAAACGGACAAACCGGAAGTGCGGAAAAGTGCACTTTCGGTTTGTCTGTTTTGTAGTTTTTTGCATTCTGGAGCTTCAGGGAGCTTCCCTGAACCCTCCGGAGTGCAAAAAACAGCACACCGGCAAACCGGAAGTGCGTTTTTTCGCACTTCCGGTTTGCCGGTGGGAAACCCTCGCGTGCCAGCTTCTATGGCTCCGCGTGCCACCTCTGGCACACGTGCCATAGGTTCGCCACCACGGCCCTATACCATGTTGTCCAGTCTCTTTTTGAAAGATTTTCTTAAGGCTCCTGGACATCAGTAGTTAAATAGGTAGAAATGTTACCCACCTGCAAAGCAACTAGCAGTCCCAGCAAAGCAAAAGGAAAGGTCAATTGAAGAAAATTTAGTAATTAAGAAATATTTTATACTAAACTCTAAAACTAGGGAATTTCAGCAGAGAATGTTTGATATTCAAAATATAAGAATTCAGACTCAGAAACTGATAAAAAGTGATTAATGGATCAACCAAAAATACCTTTACAACAAAAACTTTTATTGCATCCCATTGCAAGACTTGAGAAAACTAGCTAAACATTTGAATAAATTTTATAACAAAATTTGTTTGCCAGTTTGATTTAGTGTAAGGGTGGGAAACTATTACCCTTTTATGACTTGTGGATTTCAAATCCTAGAATTCCTGAGCCAGTAATGGAATTCTGGAAGTTGAAATCCACAAGTCATAAAAGGGCCATAGTTCCCCACCTCTGGTCTAGTGGGAAAGACCTCTGGCTAGAAACTGGGAGACTATGAGTTGTAATCCTGTCTTAGACAGGTTGGAAAAGAATATTTAATATGTTTGCCACCTTGAGTTATTTATAAATATAATAAAAATGAGATGAAAATAAATGAATGAAAATTAAGGTCATCATACAAATGACATTTTTGAAAAGCAGCATCAAATTTTATTAACATCTGATACAAATAATAAGGATGATGAAAGACATGAAAATAATGTCCACAGATAGTTGAACATCAACGCCCCGGCAGATAAAAGGAACTGAAGTCAAAATTTAATGAACATATGAAAAACTCAGATTACGGCGAAAATTTCCACCATTGGAAAAGATCCAAAGGAAAGGAATGTGAAAAGCTTTGAAAGATGTGTTGAGATAAAATGCGGTAAAACAGAAGCAAGAAAAATATAGTCAAAGTGGTAGTGTTGATTTGAAAGAAAGATAGATAAATTATGAACTGGTATCTGCAATCTGAAAAGAAAGAAAATTGTTTAAAGAAAAGATATATACTTGACATTATAATTAAATAAGATCCAGATCAATTAAAATGAATCACAGCTATTTTAAAGAAAATTAAACAATGTGAAATAAGTATAAATCAATTTTGATGATATCAGTTTCAAGTAGCCAGGATTTGTTTTTAAAGCATTTCTGGGAAGTACTGCAAACATAAATATTTGTGCAGATAAATATGAAACAATTAAATTTTGGACGGGCATCTCGGATAACCTAGAGGAACATGACGAAGATAAAATGTGAATAAAAGTGGCTAAAGGACTTTGACTCAATCAGAATGGATAATAGGTTCATACCATCAGAAATGATTAAAAAGGAAACAAGGGAGATTAAGAACCGGAGTGTACAGGAAAATATGAAGTACATGATTTTTGGCTTAAATATCTGAAGACCCTCCATGAAAGATTGTTCAATTCTATGAAATATTATACACTGAGAAAGTTGAGAAATTACTACTTGCATATCATTCTTAATTATGAAAACATAGACAAGGATGCAATTGCAAACAAGTACAGACCATTTACTTCCTTGTCAAGAATGTTGGTTAGCAGATGAAATTTTGCATTACCTATTCAAAAAAAGCATTGTATCTACCTGAACAAAAAAGTAATTGTTGAATGCATGAGGAACAAAAATTGTTGATTAGAAAATTAGTAAATTTAGCAAAATAATACTAAAAAAACTCAAAACAATGAATGAAGAAATAGCTTGCATTGATTAGAGAAAGGTTGTTTGACGCACTTCCACATAGTTGGATGCAGAAATATTTGGGATTAGTACAAACAATCAGAATTTTGTAAAAGAACCTATGAAAAAAATGGAAATCAGCTTAAATAGTAAATGGTGACGTAATAAAAAATATAAAAGGATAATTTTTCATGGGGATTCCTTTTTAATCATCTCAGTGATAGTCTTAATTCATATCCTAAATAAACAAAATTTGAATATGCTCTAATAAAGTAAGAAAATAATAATACTACAGACAAGTTATTAATGTAGATATGTAGAAGTGGATTCTATGTGATTATTAATAGTGTATGAAACTTTACTGAATGCATTTTGTCTGATTGTTATCATTCAGTTTGCTTTTGATATTTGTTCTTTTCTAAAGGAGGGAACGGAAAGTGTGCATGAGAAGGAGAGAAGGCAGGTGTAATTATTTTTATTGTGTAATCCTATCTCCAGAATACTTCTCTTAGGATGCAATGATGGAGAGACCACCACCAAAAGAGCTGGGGAAAGAATATCTCACAATATCCTACAAATCAGGCAGAAGTTCCTTTCACAGGATAAGAAAATGTTTGAGAAAGCAAAGCATTTTGACATGGTGTTGAATTTATATTTTATGGACAAGAAATAAAGGGAGATTAGAATAAACAGATTAACTAGATTAACAGAGTTGGAAGGGACCTTGTAGGTCATCTAGTCCAACCCCCTGCTCAAGCAGGAGCAGGAGATTTCTGACAAACGGCAGTCCAATCTCTTCTTAAAAGTCTCAAGTGATGAAGTTCCCACAACTTCCGAGGGCAAGCTGTTCCATTGGTTGATTGTTCTCACTGTCAGAAAGTTTCTCCTTATTTCTAGATTGAATCTCTCCTTGATCAGTTTCCATCCATTATTCCTTGTCTGTCCTTCGGGTTATTTAGCTCTCATCAGCTAGCCATACCCTTCTGGGATTCAAACCCAGGCTACTTGCATATTAGGTAGATGTATTAACCTCTAAGCTACGGGCTCTCCTTGCTTTGTTGGTTATACCAGGGGAGAGATTAGTGTTTTTTTCCGGTGAAACCAGTCTATCAGGGCAACCTGGTCTACTCAAATATGGAACGGAGCATCCTGCTTCCGCTTTCTCCTTTCAGCCCCAATCCAGGAGCCTTCGCAGGCAGTTGCTTTTGTGACAAACTATTTTGTGTTGAATTTATATTTTACCGACATTTTGGCATGGTATTAGTTCATATTAGTAACTGGATGAAGAACAAAATAGTACAAGCACCCAATACAATCTTGATTGATTCAGCTATCAGAGTATCAGATTACTACTACGGTACTATTAATTTTCATTGATTAGTTAAGAGCATTGGTTTAGATCTGGTTTAATGATTTTTGATATATTTAGTATTAAGATTGGCATTAAAACATACATTTAAGACTTCTCACCATCTCCCATCCTTAAATTTATTTATGGAAGTAGTAAAAGGAATGGGCGATAGGCGCTGTGTCAGTCAGTTTTTCTTCCATTTTAGTAAAGGTTTTAGTGCTGCCTCACTAAATCTTACTCGAAAGACAACATTTCAATTAGCTTGCTTAAAACTGGTGTGAACAGAAGTGAAGCCCATTGCGTAACAATCAATAAAGGTTAATGAAGAAGAGCAACGTATGGAGTTACCAGGGGAAATTGGGATAACCATAGGGATCAGTGTAAAAGCTGGGCTTAGTTAAAATTGTAATTAAATTAGATGGAAGAAGGAATGGAGAATCAGTAATGAAATTCAGGAATATTATCAAAGCACTAATAGCCTTGTTAGGATAAAGAGATACAAACAAAACAAATGTCTTTGCCTTGAGTGGCGCAGAGATTAAGAGATGTATGAAGATCCTGTGGGAATGCACTTGAAAGACTCAAATGTAGTAAGAATTTAGAAATGGTTGTACTAGAGAGAGAAAGGAGAGTAATATTGCATTGAATCAGGCAAGGGAAGGACATTGTGAAAACAAACAGTTCCAAAATTTATTAGTGAGATGATGGATGGATAGATAGATTTCAACTACCTTTAAATGACCACAATTCTTAATGTTTCCTCCTATGTAGCTATGTGAATTTGTCCTCAGGAGTTGTGTGCTCATGTGTGTAAAAATTGCCATTCCCTTCAGTGTTTATAATTTATCCTTGGGTGACCACTGCTTACATGTACATATACATATACAGGTACAGGTACAGGTACAGGTACACATACACATGTGTGTGTATGTGTGTGAAGTGGTCCTCCTGAATCATAGTATGGATTGTTCTTCAAAGCATCTATAAGAAGTCTTTTTGTATCCTTTTTTTAAAAAAAAGAAAGAAAAAAGAAAGCAAGTGACTTCTGCTTGGAATATGGTTGGAGTTCTTTAACTAGTTGGGCTCGGTGTGATATTATATGTCTCTGGCTCAAATTGTATACAAGAAAATTTGTAACTATATACATTTAGCAATAATTCATTATGTTCACTTGGTACACATTTGGGGGCAGATGAACAATTTAAAAACTCATGAAGGAATTGATGAGTTGAAGAGTGTGGGGACCCCTGAACTAATCAATGCTGGCCTTATTTCATTTAGGTCCTACTTTAATTTCAAAAAGCCACAGTAAGTAATTAATTTAGTACTCAGTCAGATGTGATCTGTCCCTTCCCCTAAAGCACGGCAGTGGTGGGTTCCTACAGGTGCGGTCCACTCTATAGCACTGGTAGTGGCCCGCTGGTGATGTCACAGTACCGGTTCGGTCGGTTGCCGATCCCTGGCTGCCGCCATTTTTAAAATTTGTTTTTTATTTTTAAAAAAATTTTCTTCTGCGCATGCCCAGAAGCCGAGCTTCCGGCACTGCGCATGCGCTGCCTTCCTACCCCACAGTGAGTCCAAGCAGGGAGGATGGCTGAGGGAGCGTGTGAGATGCTGAAAGAACGGGTGGCAGGAGCTATCTCCATTCCCCTCCCTTCAGCAGTCCGAGAAGCCACGAATGCGCGGTGATGATCCTAGGCATTTTCGCACGTTCGAGGCTTCTTGAGCTGCTGAGGGGAGGGGGAATGGGCAGTCACATGGATGGTAAGCCACGCCCACCCAGTCACATGGATGGTAAGCCACACCCACAAAATAAGCCACGCCCACAGAGTGGTAGTAAAAAAATTAGGAACCCGCCCCTGAAGCATGGGTGTCAAACTTTCGGCATCAGGTTGCTGTCACGTGATGATTGTTTCCTTCACGGAGCTGGGGTGAGCGTGGCCTGCATGTGATGCATCCGACCCATGGCCACCAGTTTGACACCCCTGCCCTAAAGGTTTCTAAATGAAGAATGAAAAAATATCTGAGAGTATGTTTGTAGAAACCAGGTTCCCCTTTAATCATTTAAGTTTAAAAGTATTATGGTGGTGTAGAGTTTGACAATGAAGTGGAAAAAGTGCCTTGGCTGTCAGGTGAACCCAGCCCCTCTCTGTTATCCATTAAAAGGAGCCTCAACTTTTCCAGGCATTTGTACACAGTTAAGGATCCCACAGCTTCAGGGAATCTGATCTGCATGGGGAGATGCTGTTCTCACAGGCACACAAGGTCTAAAGCATTTCTTCCAAATCATTTTGAAATATGCCCAGGTGTAGTACACACATTTAAAAAGACACAATGGTTTTATTTATAGGGGGATGAGTCCTCTTGTTGGAGCTCATTATGAGATTTCTCATGCAGATAAAGTAAATAACATATAGCTCCAGGGTAAATGGTACCTAATGGAATATGGTTCTCAACAAGATTCTTTAATCTGTTCACAGTAGGCATTGGATGGCAGCGTCATATCAAATTACCATTTTACCTAAGAAAGGGTAATGCTGACCCACAGTAATTCTTTCCCGTGTTACAATGTCAGAGCTCTGTGACATAACAAAAGCAGGCAACAAGTGTTAATAATAAATCAAATGAGTTAACCACTACATGTAGAAGCTGAAAAGACAATTAATCTAATGAGAATAGCAATGACATTTGCATGAGGAGAGCATCCCACTATAGCTACTTTTGAAAGCATCATTTGACACACGTGAATCCAAAACGTCCATTTTTCTATACGTGCATGTTTTTCACGTGATAGCTACAACAGGTGATGATTTAAATGCACGAATAAAGTTTCAAAGATGCTGTGCTTTGCAGTGAACATGGCTCACTATCCAGCCTTCATCACAGGGCTACTTACATACATACACACATACACATGTTCACACATGTATCTCTCAGTGACTTTCTCAAACTATGATTTGCAATTGCAAAAAGTCCTCACCGAATTCACGCTAAGCATCAAAAACCTCATGCAACTTTCAACACAATGCTTTTTCAATTTCTCTTCCTGAGATTCAGTACAGATAGTTGAACTATCCCAAATAGAAAGTATGTGTGTGCGTGTTGGTGTGTAATTTATATGAGCATTATAAATGCTATTTCAATCTGGTTTAGCTACTGTAGTTCCAAATAGCTTTGCTTTTGTAGATGCATGTCTCAGGAAAATATGATTATGAAAGCTGTTAATCTCATAAGAAAACTGCAAGAGTATCAGTCTGCATAATGCATTTTCTAGTATCATCTGGTCGGCATCCACTTCTACATATGGGCCTGTTATATAATAAACACTCAAATGTTACCCATTAATCACTTCCATTGCTATGAATAAATCAAACATCACCTTAATGGAGTGCTACCAGACATTTTTATACTGAAGCAAAGAATATCTGTTTTCCTTATTCTAATTAGTTGGCACTTTCAATTCAACAGTGAATTTGTGCTGAATAAAATTGGATGCACTTAACAATTAATATCATGCACCATAAGATTTTGCTCCAATGCGGTGTTTGTTTCCTTTGCTTTCTTCCCGCTCATCTTTTTTTTTTCTTCCATCCCCTGTGACATGCCGATTTCTAAACGGCCATCTGTCTAAAATGCTAGGGTTGTAGATAAAACTGATTTATTTACAAGATACATTTTGGCAAGCATTCTCAGATCTCACCTAGGGTCTCAGGGAATCTGGGAGCAGCTTCATAATTCACAGCAGTCAAATGGAAGAGCTTTACATAGCCTTGTGTTGTCTGCAAAGGCTCTATAAAATATTTAGACTCAATGGTGGGACCCGAAGAGACCGCTTTGTCACATCAGTGTTGGCACTTTTGTTGTACTTGGACAAGGCGAATGGACCAAATATTTCTCCCTGCCTGTCAAACCTCCTAGTGATATACACTTGCCACCAGTCACCACGTGAAGGCAAACAGAAAAGCAATACTGAAACAAGTGTATGGATGTGAATCTTTTGTAAACCAACATGAAGTAAGTCCTGTTGCAAATTTGAAGCGCAATGCCAAAATAATAGGATGACCAGATGGCAAAATCAGCAGAAACCAACTCTCATTGTATGAGATTTGAACTGTGACCCGTGTATTGTCTTCCAACATATTCTTTTTCACTATAGGAAATATTTGGTTAAGTGCTACTGTTGGATCATGAAATATGAGACCCACATTCTGATTTAACTTTAGAGTAGCTATATTATCAAGGTTAGCATATTACTGCTGCACCTATAGATGAAAGTAAGGATGGGTGAAGACCCCAACTTCAATTCTGAGCACATTAGAAGTGAACCTGGAAGCTGGGTGGGTGGGTGGGGTGGAATGTAGCTGGGGGAAGATACTTTTGATAAACCAATTAGCAGGATTTCTGAAACAATGCAAAATCTCCGGATCAAATAAAAGTTAATTCTTATGATGCCTGAGCAAAATTCTCTAAGCCAGTTCTGCAAGCAGTTTCCTACAATTAGATTTCCTTCAGGATCCCCTTGACATCCTTCTTTATATCTGCAAATTTTCTCTCAGGCCTCAAGGTGTTGAAGATCCCTGCGTTGGGATAGCATAGACCAGTGGTGGTGAACCTTTTTCGGCTCGCATGCCAAAAGGGGGTGGGCGCGCTCGCACGCGCTCGCGTACCCACACCCATTCCCTCCCCCCCCACGCATGCGCACAACAACACCCCATGCTGCCCCCTGCGCATGCGCACACCCCCCCACTCCCGCGCAAAGGCTTACCGGAGCCTGGGACGACAAAACCGGCAAACCGGAAGTGCGAAAAAAACACACTTCGGTTTGCCGGTATGCTGTTTTTTGCACTCCGGAGGGTTCAGGGAAGCTCCCTGAAGCTCCGGAATACAAAAAACTACAAAACGGACAAACCGTAAGTGCGGAAAAGTGCACTTCCGGTTTGTCCGTTTTGTAGTTTTTTGCATTCCAGAGCTTCAGGGAGCTTCCCTGAACCCTCCGGAGTGCAAAAAACAGCACACCGGCAAACCAGAAGTGCGTTTTTTCGCACTTCCGGTTTGCCGGTGGGCAACCCTCGCGTGCCGGCTTCTATGGCTCCGCATGCCACCTCTGGCACGCGTGCCATAGGTTCGCCACCACGGGCATAGACTGCTGAAGATCGAATTTGGGGCAACACCTCCTAAACATTGTTCTGGAGAAATCCCATCCAGAATGTGATTAAAGCTGATTTTCTCCATTATTTGTAGATTGAAAGAAGTCAGTTTGGACCCACAAGCCTTACAAAACTTCTTCCATTTTCAGTCTTAACCATGAAAGACAGCTGGGTGACCTTGAGTCAGTCACACTCTCACAACCCAACTCACCTACATAGGGTTGTTGTTGTTGTGGGAACAATAGAAGGAGGAAGGTGTGTTGTATATGTTTGCCACCTTGAATTATTTGCAAAAATGATAAAGGTCGGATACAATAAAATAAATACTCCTCAAAGATGCACTAAAGAGCTGAAAAAATTGCCCTTGTTGACTCTGACGACATCATCAGCTATGTCCAATGCAGGCCCCAGGCAGGGAATAAAACCAGATTGCAGCCTTCAGAATAAAGTTTGCTGATCCTTGCTGAAGTCTATAGATTTCATTAGTTTTATGTCATTTTTTTGAATCTGATTTATTGATTGATATTTATTTAATACAGCAGATGATTAATGATTTACAGTAAAAGCAAATTTAAATCCAAGGTGTTAAGAAAGTTAAAATACATAAGGAGGCAGAATTAATTATTAAAATTAGCAGTTGAAAGACTGTGCAAAATGATGGGATTTAAAGATCTTTTTTTAACACAAATATGGATGTCAGGCACCACAATTAACTGGTGAGAGTGTGTTCAAAAAAGTAAAACAGGAAGACCAACAACTCCAAGATTCTTTATTTAATTTTGTTCCAACATTTTTGTTGTTGTTGGACAACAATATTTTACTGCAGTAATCCCCATTTATCAGCTCTATACCTTTTCCACTTTTTAAAGAATAGTTTACCACTCTACTAATAAAAGTAAAACTATGTTCTATTAGCCCCATTCTCCATTTTAAAATGCTACTTTATAATTGCTATCCTGTCGACGTTTGCATGAGATTATATACTAAGGACCAAAAATAGCTTACTCATATTTCTGAAAAAGCATGCATAAGATTAAGCTTCACATGTATTTTTTAAACAAAAATATACCAAGCTGACATTTATATATTTTTGATATGGCACCGTCTTTGCCATTGGAAGGAAGAGTGGATAACAACTATGCCTCTCTTCTGATTAAATCTCTCACTACAGAATAAATATCCTTTAGGAAGAGGCTAAAGAGGAAAAAAAACCTTAACTCAACAGTGTTATGTGCATGTATGGTATGCAATGTATATTTAAAAGCATTTAAAGCATGCCAAAGGTCACAGTGGTTGCAAATTATATTCCTAATTATACATTCCACTTTCACTCCCCCTCCCTTCTTCTTCTGTCATGAATTGTAAAATATCAGTGCTTTACTTGGAGGTCATTCAAGTCAAGGAAAAGGAAGAGAGGCTTCCAGCAGGGAAGATGGGTCAATCAGATACATCTCAGCTCAGCATGGGACTTTAGCTGCAGCCAAAGTAAACCAAGGCAGACTTGGAATGTGCCCAACAATCTAATGGTTTTATATGGTAGTGGGCTATTAGACTTCTCTTTGATGTTTTAGCATTTGTGAAGGTAAGGAATTTTAGTTAGAAGGGAACTGTTTGAAGGTTCTATTTGATTACAGCCTCAGTATCCATTCTGCACCAAGATATATGGGGGGGGGGGATCTGAGCATCCATAACTAACAATTTTTTAAAATTTAAAATTTAAATATACTAACATTCCTAATTACATGTTCCTTATAATATTGTCATATTTCTAAGGCAAAGGGTCTCTATCCAAATAAAAGAAGGTCCCCACCCCAAGGTGAGAAGTAATGATCACTGTCTAAGCTCATCAAATCAAATTTATTTTTATTTATTTATTTATTTATTTATTTGTCAAACATGTATAGGATAGTAGTAATTTGTATAAACATAAGTAAAAAGTAACGATAAAAGAGGACAATAGGACAGGGACGGTAGGCACGCTGGTGCGCTTATGCACGCCCCTTACAGACCTCTTAGAAACGAGGAGAGGTCGACTGTAGACAGTCTAAGGTTAAAGTTTTTGGGGTTTGGGGAAGAAACCACAGAGTCAGGTAGTGCATTCCAGGCATTGATCACTCTGTTGCTGAAGTCGTATTTTCTGCAGTCGAGTTTGGAGCGCTTTACATTTAGTTTGAATCTATTACGTGCTCGTGTATTGTTGCGGTTGAAGCTGAAGTAGTGAAATTACTTACTTTAACAGTGAAATTACTTACTTTTACTTCATTAACATAAATGAAAAAAGATGGGGATTTATAGAAAACTTTGATGGTTCCGATTTGTAGCTGGAGTTCCTTTAGTTTTATCATTGTCAGCAGAGGTTCAAGTGACCTCAGTAGCTTGAAATTCCTTTCATCGTGTTAGGAAGATTTATTTATTTATTTATTTATTTCTATTTGTATGCCGCCCAGTTCCCGCCCAAGAGATACCTGGTATATAATCCCTCCCTGGATAAAAATCATTTAGCACTCATGCTCTGTCAGATTCCTGATTATTGTACACAAAAAAAGATTTAGATCAATTAGACTGTTTTGGGGGATGGATGGGGGTGGCTGATCTGATAACATTATGCAATTGCTTTGCCATCTGCATTAAATGGAAATCCACTTCCAAAGTTTCAAACTGATGGACTTTAATTCAAAATTTTGGAGGTCACTTTACCTTTAAGAATATTCAATTTCATATTTCCTTCCCTATATGAATATCTGAGGCTCTCCTCTGAAGCCCCACTAGTTGAACTGGATGACTGAAGAAAAAAAGGTTTTTTCCCCCAGTATTGTTTGAAGAATGTCATTCTCATAAAGGCTGGAAGACATTATTGTCTTTCTAGTAACAAAATGCAAGTATTTTCATTTTTCCAAGCATTTTAAGGGACTATATTAGCATTATTGAATATGGTCTAGCTAATTATTGTATATTTATTGGTAATGGCAATAATTTTCTGTAGCACTGTCATTTTATTATTCTACACAAGTGTGTCTGTAAGGAAGATAAGGTGGGGAAAGGCGATGAAGTGTGTATTGTGACATAGACTCCATCCCTTGCAGCATTGCAACACAAGGATGAAACAGCAGAATTTGAATTTGGACCTGCACATTTCATTATATTGGTGACATCATATTTAGATATCAATGCTTAAATTTCTATACTGGATTGTTCTATATTTTATGTTTTCAGTAGAACTCTAAACTATCCAGACAGTTATAGGAACAGTAATTGTAAACAAATGAAGCCAGCCAAAGTAGTATGTAAAATATAGTTGGTACATAAGTATATTAAGATGAATGTAGACAATTGTAGTTCATTCAGCAAATAGCGGCTAAACAAAACACAACTTCACAAGGCACAAACCAAGTTATGCATTTCCTTGCTCAAGAACAGAAGAAAAATGTTGCATTTAATGATCTGTCTTAAAAGACTTTTTTACTTGCTGTAATCATTACCACTATTTTTTAAAAAAGAAAGTTGCTTTTTCATATTTCAAATACATAAATGGAAAATTCCTATTCTAAAGTTCCAGTTTCAGGGATCGAAAGAACAGCTTCTTATTACTGACAAAAATAACTTCAAAGTTTAGCACTTGAAACATTGACTCAACAGCAGAAAGTAAGGATATTAAAATTGTCCATTAAATAAAAGGTGTCAGGCCGAAGCCATTTTATTTGGAGTCTTTGGCCTGCCACACTATATACTATTCTATTATGCATTTTCTATTGTGGGAAAATGGGAGGGGGGATATGAGGTTGTTAGTATGTAGCCATAACAAATTCCTTTCTAGAAAGCCAAGGTCAACCTTTGTTTCTGCGCTTCTGCACCTGCACGGAAGGAGATGAGTGGAATCTGCCAGCATGGCACTTGGAGATTGGAGAATGTGATGAACTTGTGGGTGTGGGGACAAGGACTTGAACTTTTAACTGGCTCAACTGGCTCTAATAATAAATTGGGATTTTGAGGAATACTTTGACCCAGACTCTGATTTAATTTTGGATGCTATTTGGAACCCTGACAAAAGGTGAGAATTAGACAAAAAATAAAATTTCATCTGACCATATGGCAAGAGTTTTAGTCAATTTTTATTATCCCTTTCATAAATAATAAAAGATGATATGAAGCTACTGGGAAATTTTTTTTATTCCAAACTAAAGAAATCTAATTAAATCAAACAAGACTTGGCTAGTTAAAGATTTGATGTGCATACTATAAAGAGATATTGTAAAACCTATGAAATAGAGATTCATTGATTTGTCTTTCCCCTTATCAGTTTATGTGTCACTGTGGCCCAACTTCAGTTTACAACCTCTTTAATAGTTCTAACAGTTGCTTTGCAAAAAGAAAATGCTTTCATTTTGTCACTCTGTTAATTGCACAATTTATGACAGTGACACATCTGGGCTTATTAAGTGAGTGAAATGTTGACCTATTGAGGCATACAAATGGTTCTTTTAGGAGGAGATCATATGAAAATCTAAAGCCTTTATTAAGTTTATGAACCAAAAGTGGAAAAAAAGTTTTTAACTAAAAAAGAAAAAATAGGATTTCTGTATGTCCAGTGAAGAAATACACTGTACCAGTATCATCACAACAGTGTTTTGATTAATGACAACACAATGACATATAAGAACATCTACAAAATTAAAATTAATTCAATATTATACACCCAGATCAATGTGCATAGAATTCCTTAGCATGAGATGTGATAATTCAAAGAACTGTTACACAGTTTAATACGTAAATTACAAGCAAAGAATAGAGTCAAAGAAGAGGATGATACAGAAAATCTGTTTTGACACTGTGTTATCAACTTGCTGTTTTCTTTTCTATTAACCATATGCCCAATATCTTGAATTATGAATTTTCCATAACTAATATCATCACTAGGCAACATAGCAGGATAGTCATAATCTATTGCTCATAATAGTTATCACTGAAAGTGTATCGGTGTATTGGTGAAAATCATTGTTGTGGGAAGCAAAAGAGGTTTTTAAAAAATGGGATTGATAATAGGGTAGCTGCCCTGGAAAGAGAAGACAGGAGAAAGTGTGTTTGTGTGTGCATGGGGGTGGGATGGAACCCCCATCCCACCAAACGAGGAAGGAAAAATGGAGGAAGTACTTTAGATATTATAACACTAGTTAACATTTCCTAGGCAAGCAACTTGTCCCCAATCTTCAAAGGCGTCAATGGTTTTGAACAGTGATATATATTGTTATTTACAACTTCTTCTTCTCCCTTGGCTTTTATGAACATCTTTTATTCTTAGAACTGGATGCATGGTAGCACCTGACCCCAACCCTCAGCTCATCAGTAATTCATCTGGAGAAAAATAGAGCCTGAACATTATTTAGTCTATTGTCCATGAAGTAGAAGAACCACATTTCCCTTTTAATGAAAAAATTCTCTTATTAAGAAAAGGTACACTCAAGAAAAGTCTTGTTGTGGCCAGATCGAGTCCAGGGCAATTAGCAGCCGATCCCGAGGATTCGGAGGTAGTGAGGGTGCAGTACAAAAGACCGGTGTTCCTGGCACCAGAGACGGAGAGTGAAGAGGATGTGGGGTCAGAGGCGAACAATTAGAACCTGATGCATCTCCTGAGATTAGTGACTCAGGAGAAGAGGAGGAGGCTCTTCTGGATGCCAGAGCACGCAGGTTCTCAAAGAGAAATGAGTGGCTAATCAGGAGGAGGCTTCCTCATGAGTAGTAATGCAGGGCTTGACCATGCCCTGAGGGTATTTAAGGGTCTGTCATGAGGGGCTTCGTTGCAGAGAACAACCCCGTTCTGTGGTTTCAGCATTTTGCTCTTGTATCTGCATTCGGATTATCAACAGTTAACATTTTTCCTGTGATTAATGAGAGTTTGGATTTCTGCCAAAACCTCCATGAGGTGAGATAAGGCTCTTTAATTGCTCTCTCAGACTCTATCCAAATACTGGAAAGACTTTGTGAATGAATGATATTCTTTTCAAAAGACTCAACTCTGGCTAAGAATTTATTTGCAGTAAAACAATATTGTTTCCAATTCCTTCTTGTGCATCTTATTTGGGGGGCATACCCATGGGGACAGAACAAGTCTATTGTCAGAAATCTTTAAGTTCTGCCAGTATGGGTTGTCCTTGACTTAAAAAATTCATTTAATGAACATTTAAAGTTACAATGGCACTAAAAAAAGTGACTTATGACCGTTTTTCACACTTATGAATGTTGCAGCATCTCCATGGTCACGTGATCAAAATTAAAATGCTTGGCAACTGGCACGTACTTATGACAGTTGCCATGTCCTGAGGTCCTGTGATCACCTTTTGTGACTTCTGACAAGCAAAGTCAATGCGAAAACCAAATTTACTTAACAACAACTACAGTGATTCACTTAACAACTGTGACAAGAAAGGTCATAAAATGTGGCAAAAGTTACTTAACTGAGTAAGAGTAAGAGCCAAGGTGGTGCAGTGGTTAGAGTGCAGTACTTCAGCTGACTGCTAGCTGCAGTTCGGCAGTTCAAATCTCACCTGCTCAAGGTTGACTCAGCCTTCCATCCTTCCGAGGTGGGTAAAATGAGGACCCAGATTGTTGGGGGCAATATGCTGACTCTGTAAACCGCTTAGAGAGAGCTGTAAAAGCACTATGAAGTGGTATATAAGTCTAAGTGCTATTGCTATTGCTATTGCTAGTAACAAATGTCTCACTTAGCAACATAAGTTTTGGGAGCAGTTGTGGTTGTAAGTCAAGGACTACCTTTAATGGCTTGGTGACCTAAAACATACAATATATTCTACCTAATGAACTATGGTCACCATTCCAGCATATTCATCCTATTTAGTTTTATTTTAATTGAATTTTAAACTTAAGATCCTTATTTGTTGCTTTAATGTTTTATAGTGCATTTTATTCAATGTCTGTGAGCCACCTTGAATATCCTTTCGCAAGATGGGTGGCATACAAGCTTGATAAACAAATAAACAATATTCTATGTATGTCAGATTAACATGCAACTCTAAACCATAATGAAATTCCTTCTTAATTTCGCTCAATATATAACTCTAACCATTATTCATTAGGGTGTATGTCACTAATCAGACCATTCTGATTTGTTTAAAAAAATTGTGGTTAAAAGTGTCTTATCTCAATACATAGAGCTAATCTTAATACAACGCATCTCTACAGCTGACTGTTCTATCAAGAAAGAACAATCTAGGCCAGGGGTGTATAACTGGTGCATCACATGCAGGCCACGCCCACCCCAGTTCTGCAAAGGGGAAAAATGTCACGATATATCATATGACAGCAACATGATGCCGCAAGTTTGACACCCATGATCTAGGCCATCCAATCATCCAATCAATGTCCTACAGAAAACCAAATACAAGTTGGGTGGAAATGATCTCATAGACGATCCTCACACTGTCAACCACATAGGAGTACTCATCTCAAATGATCTAAGCCCCAGAGCTCACTGTAACAGCATTGCCAAAAAGGCATTAAGAGTTGTTAACCTAATTTTGTGAAGCTTTTTCTCTGGTAACATTGTTTTGCTAAATAGGGCATACAAAACCTTTGCCAGTCCAATTCTTGAATACAGATCATCCACCTGGAACTCACACTGTATATCGGACATTAACACGATATAGCGGGATCAGAGGTATTTCATGAGAAGAATACTCCACTCCTTCTTAAGAGGTCTGTAAAGGGGGCATGCATAAGCATACCAGGGTGCCTACCGTCCCTGTCTTACAGTCACCATTTATCTGTATTTAATTCCTTTGTTCATGTATAACATGAACACAAGTATAACAAGTTCATACTTGTTATCTTGTACATGTTTGATAAATAAATAAATACATAAAATTAATAAATTCTCAACAGATTCTTGTTACCATAGGCATCTATACCGTGTTTCCCCGAAAATTAGACCCTGTCTTATATTTTTTTGAACCCTGAAATAAGCGCTTGGCCTTATTGCCATGCACTCAAAAGCCCCATTGGGCTTATTATCAGGGGATGTCTTATTTTGGGGGAAACAGGGTAGTAAATGCAACTAGTTGAGCTCATATGCTCTTCCCACCTTTACTGTGATTGACAGTATCTTGTTCTTCCCCTTTTGTCGACATGAGAGAGACAAAGGAGCCATGTAATTCCTATTTCCCCATTCTGTCTTTGCCAATTATTTTCCCAGTTTTGATCTTGTAAGCTTTTCCTTCAAGCTCCGGTTACATCATTTTTCATACTTTTCTACATCAGTTTTATTTCCAGATACCTTTAAAGATTTGAGATCAGCTACCCTCTCTCACTTAAACATTTTGACTTACTTTACTGTTAAATATTTCATCCCAGTTCGCTTTCCACAAGCCTTGCAGAAATTCATATTTTGTCTTTCTTGCCTTGAACCTGCAGGGATAAGACACAACAGATTACTCAAAGGCTCTGCCAGGGTAATTATTAATAGGTGACATACTTTCCTGGTGCATGGAAAAGAGCCTTCTAAATATGATATGGTAGCAGATCTGTCATAGGCTGACTATTTGGGAGAAAGCATTGATTTCTGAACTAATCATAGAATGTACAAATCACAACTAGCTTTGTCTATATTCTCCACAAATTGATAAATCATTACACAGAATTTATTTATTTTCTCATAGACAAATAAGTCAAGGGATATTGACTTGCACGGTTAGTCGAATAACTTATTTTAAATAGACTTTCTATCTTACAAAACTAAAAAATAGCGCAGAAAATAAAATGTCACACAATCTCCACCGGTCTATTTTCTAAGAATGATTTATTGGACTTAAAATGATGAGGTAAACAAGCAGTCATTACTGAACAGGGGGAAAAACAGGATCATATTTTCCTCAGAAGACAACAATTTAGTACAGATGTTCTCTTATAGCAGAAGCAGAATCATGTCAGTTCACTCTGCCCTCTTCAAGTTTTGGAAAGATTATATCAAGTACAGCAGAACCATTTTTATTTTCCTCATTGTGTGCAGTAATGATGTGATGAGTAATTAGGACAAAGCTACAGCACCTCCTTTGAATTTATATATTACAATGATGTCAAATGATATTATTAGTTTCAAATATCAATAATTGAGATATACAATTAAATCATTTTCAGTGCAATATTTATTTGGATTGTTAAGTACTTTTAGAAAGCTTTGAAGAAGCTAGGCATATCTTATCTGCATACAGAAGAAGGAAATGGCCTAACTCTATTCTGAAGATCTAACTATTTCCATAGTCATCGTATTATGACTCCAAAATGAGAGATCAAGTATAGAGGTTGCATATATTATCTCAGTTTTCATTGGGGAAGGAAGAGGGGACTTCAACAAAATTATGCTGAACACACAAATTATAGATGGGAGAGAAATGTAACAATAATGCAAAGTCATCTCATTAAACCACAGAAATCAAGTCAAGACTAAAACCATTAATATTTTGTACTCTGAAAGACCTATATTATTACATCATGTTATATATATTTAGTGTGAAGGTTGCAAGCACTATTCCAATATCTTGAAGAACAAGCATCACGGTTTTCAACATGAGCAAATGAGTGACTGAGTTCATTTCAGTTTGCTTAACTATGGTTTGTCATGCAAGGAAGAATTTTCTGGATTTATAGAAAGACATAAACCATAGTTTATGAACCGAATTGGAAGTGATTCCTGCTGTTGCCTTTGTTTTGGTACATCATGAGCCAATCTAATTCAGAGGATTATCTTCTAGAAAACTGCTAAACCAACATTCCCAGAAAGCTTTGCTTGGCATATCTCTAAAATACATATTCTATGGATGTAACACAATTAGATTATATCTAATATCTATATCTATTATTAGATAATAGATATATAGAGAAAAAGTTTGATATAGTGATTAAGGGGACTACATTAGATACAGGGTGAGAGAGTGAATTCTAGCCTTGTCTTAGGCACAAAACCAGTTGGTAACTTTGGGACAATTACTCTCTCTCAACCTTAGGAAGAAGGCAATGGCAACCACTTTTAAAACTGTAGGTAAGAAATTTGTATAGATTTATCCATATAGTTGCTAGGAGTTAAGACTGATTTGAAGGCATGCACATACACACAAGCATATACTTGCCAAAGAGGCAGGAAACATTCCAAATTATTTTGAATTAATAACAACAAATTACAATGAATTGACTGTATAATAAGTTATTACATTTATAAAATTAACTGATCTCTCAACTGCATATAACTACTATTCTTCCTCACACAGAGAAGTACATGTACTAATACACATCTTCCTTCCAAAAGAGACAGAAAAGGGGAAGAAATGAGATGAGGAAGAGTTGATATAACATAATCATGAATCAAAACCCAATTTACATAGGATACTGACAAGACCTGAAGAAAATATGCAAGGAAGCATAGGTGGATTTTAATTATAAATGAAGACTATTTAAATCTATGACAAAAATATGAAGTGGTGTCATTTAAGTTGTTATGGGTGTGTATTGAAAAGTGAATGCAATCCATGGGAAAAGTAATTTTTTTCTGGGTGACATGAATTGGCAAGACAGTAAAGAAAAAGTAATTGTTATACATGGAGATTCAGGAACTAAAAACAGTGGTGATTTGTTTTGTAAAAATCTATTTGCTTCAAAATGTGGTTTAAGCTAAAGTCTATCTATAACAGGGCCAAACTCAACTTGTCAAACTCAAGGCCCAGAGCCCGGATCTGGCCCGCAGGATGCTTAGATCTGGAAACAGCAAAGGACTGGCCCGCAGTGTCTCTGTCAACAAAAACAGAACTCAGGAGGGCCACATATCCAGCCCTCCCGAGCTCTGCTTTCGCTGGCAGAGGGTTGCAGGAGGCCATCACAGCTGAAATCGGAGCTCAGGAGTCCGTTTTCACTGGCAGAGCACTTGGGCCATCACAAGTGCCCCTGACATGAGTGACATCGAGCTGGCAATGCCTACCCCGCCCCCCCTGAGGTCAAAGGCAATGCTGATGCAGCCTTCAATGAAATTGAGTTTGACACCCCTGATCTATAATGTTCACTTGGTAAATAAAAATAAACCTAAATGCAGTTTATCATTAAAGATTTAAAGAGCTAATAAAGTATACAAGTATAATAAGAAGTTTTTAATATGAGACTGATCATTTTTTCGAAGTGGTCAGAGGGCATATTGGAAGAAAATGGGCATAAAAAGAGGAAAAGCAGGAAGAAAAACAAGGATGAAAGTAAAAAAAAATAATTACAGGGAGTCCTAATAAAAATATGACAGAAATTAATTACCTGGCAGAATAAATGGAAACTGAGCACAAGAAAAAAGCACATAGAAAATACTTGAAACATATGAAAATAATTACGTTGCAGAGTGTTACTGATGCTAATTAGAAATATGCAAAAAAAATGGTTGGCAGAATGATGAAATGAAAGAGGCTGTGGGTGAGCAGGTTGAGAAGGAATCTGCATATAAGAGAGGAAAAATGAGAGAAAGATATTCTGTAATTTGTATAGAAAATAAAATATAGTACAAAGACCAAGGAATTGTTAAGATCAAAAGAGGCAGCAAGGAAGCAGAGTGATTTTAATGGAAAAGTCCCTGTAACAGAACAAAGTTAGGGATTACTGGAAGGAATAATTTAGAGATTTGGGAACAGTCATGTTATGTTAAAGAGTAGAATTAAAATGAATTCTCTCTCTCTCTCTCTCTCTCTCTCTCTCTCTCTCTCTCTCTCTCTCTCTCTCTCTCTCTCTCTCTCTCTCTCTCTCTCTCTCTCTCTCTTGAAGTTCTGACTGAATGCTGGGGAATAGAATAGAATAGAATAGAATAGAATAGAATAGAATAGAATAGAATAGAATAGAATAGAATAGAATTTTTATTGGCCAAGTGTGATTGGACACACAAGGAATTTGTCTTGGTGCATATGCTCTCAGTGTACATAAAAAAGGCATTCATCAAGAATCATAAGGTACAACACTTAATGATAGTCCGGGTACAAATAAGAAGGATTTATATTTATACTCCTTGCAATCATCTGGTTGTTAGCACTTTGAAGGTGGGTCACAGCTCTCTGACAGTCGTTGAGGCCCCTGGGAGTTTATCAATGCTGTCAGGGTCACCTGAATCAGAGTGCAAATGGGTGTGGAACCTTCTTGGAACTATTGAAAGGACTGTGTTGTAAATAGGAGATAAGTGGTGTCATAACTGTTCCCCTCTGTTGAGAGAGGATTGTTCAATTTTAACATAGATGGCCTCTTTTACCTCTCTTTCAGCAGTCCTCTCTGTCCAGAACATGGACTTTGCTGCCTTCAGAAGAGTAAGCTTTGCCTTTCAAGTGCAGGTGGACTACTGAATCTTGTCCTGATGAGTTGTTCTTCTATGTTGTGCCAGGGGTTTGTGAAGTAGTTGTTTGTTCCTCCAATATACAGATCTGCACATGTACTGAATAAATCACATTGGTCAGTTTGTGTCTGGGTGTTTTATACTTGGGGTGGACAAGCTTCTGCCTTAGTATATTCTCAGATTTAAAATGTGCACGTATGTTGTGTGGGTTGAAAATCCTTCTGAATTTTTCAGATACTCCTGCAATATATGAACCACGTTACTTTATTTGTTGTTCTCTTCTTTGTCTGTTATGGAGGAGCTCCTGCTGGGTCTTCTTCTGGATTTGTCGAAGGCCCAGTTTGGATAGCCACAAGTTCTGAGGGCTTCCTTGTTAATTTTAGTTCTTTTTCTTTTTCCTCTTTGCTGGTAGGCAAACCTTTAGCCCAGAAGTGTAGGGTTCTGATCAGTCCCATTTTGTGCTCCAGTGGGTGGTGAGAATCAAAATTTAAATACTGTTCTGTGTCTATGGCTTTTCTGTAAACTTCAATGTTAAGACTTCTGTCTTCCTTAATGTATACTGCACAGCCCAGGAAAGCAAGATTATTTTCCTTAACATCTTCCCATGTGAACTTATTGTATCTGTCCACAGAGTTGATGTGTTTGGTGATGAAGGCTTCCACTTCCTGTGTTTTAATCTTGACCCAAGTATCATCCACATACCTATACTAGTGAGTGAGTGGAATTCATTTGAAGGAGTTTAGGGCTTTGGTTTCTATCTTTTCTATGTAGAGATTGACCACAATGGGGGACACAGGTGAACCCAGGTTGCAGTTGTGTTTTTGTCTATAGAAACCTTCATTGTATTTAAAATAGATAGTAGTCAGGCAGAGGTCCAGCATGGCACATATGTGGTCTGGGATGAGGTTAGTTTTGTCATCCAATGTGCTATCTTGTAGCAGTCATTTCTTCACCACCATGACAGCTTCAGTAGTTGGAATGCAGGTGAAGAATGAAGTCACATCATAAGAAACTATAATCTCATCCGGATCCAGTTTTAATTTCCAAATCTTGCTGACAAAATCCTCTGAATTGTTGATGTGATGGGTGGTGTAGGCAACCAGAGGACTAATAAGGTGGTCGGATATTTTGCAATGTTGCAAATGCTGCTGACAATTGGTCTCAGTGGTGTTCCTTCTTTGTGGATTTTGTGGGTGTTCATATGTACATGGAGTGGCTTCCCCAGGTAAAAAGCGGTAAAGGGGATTTGGATGCATAGACAGAATGAATGAGGACTGAAATACAAATATATGAAAGAAAAATATGTCAAGAGGAAGGAAAGAATGAAAACATAGTGAGTGGATGGAGTTGATGAGATCTCAAAAAGGGAGAGATGAAATGCTTAAAGAACAAAAGTGAAGTTGTGTAAGAAGGATAGGGGAGAGATGTGGAGAGATATACTGAATGGTGATAATGTAAATTAGTTGTTCCTCCTCCTCCTCCTCCTCCTCCTTCTTTATATAGCTAACCATCTTATCTAAGAAACTTTAAGTGGCTCGCAACAGGTAAACAAAACAAAATAACAATGAGTTTTTAAAAAACCAATATATAAACATATTAAAAACAATCCATAATCAATTTAAAGAAAAAATAATGATTAGCAGCAGAATCAATCTTTGGATCAACTCAACACAGCCATTGTTGAAGCTCCTCACTAGACCCACCCCCACCCCAGGCATGGCAGCAGAGTCATGTCTTGAGGGCTTTTACAATTTTAGTCTTACTATTTCTTACTCATTGTCTATTAACTATATAATATTTCTTAACCCAGATGGAATAGCATGGTGGGTGATATGACTGTTTGTATCACTGAATCCTGAGATTAGTCACAGAACTCAAGTTTTTGCCTAGCTTGTTAAAATAACTTTGAAAGTGATATGACTTTTTTTTTTTTGCTGCGGAGTTAACCTGATTTGGAAATGGACAAAAATAACACCCTTTTTAATTATTTATTTACTTTAGAAAAATGTGGAACTAATAGTGAAAAATCCTTGTCTTTTCTTCACAGCTGCATTTTAAAAGGGTAGTCTAAAAATAGAATGGTCGCAAGAATAAAATCTGTTCAAACATCTTTTTTAGACACACCATTATCTGCAGAATAATCAAGTGCATGTAATCCCAATAGTTTACACATTACCCATAATCCCAGGAGTAGCTGAAATCTTTTTGAAGGGGAATGTTTTATTTCCCACATATCCTACATAATTGAAGCATTCTACTGCGACATCTTAGTTTCCAGAGAAATTGAAGCAAGCAGACCATTTACTTATTGATTATTCTTGGGTCCTGTCAATTGCTTGGAAAACAAAGTTGGATTGTTTTTATCTTTTGCAGACTGTTGAGCAGAGCATATAATAATGTCAGCATCAGAGAAGTTACTTTTGTAAGAGACATTTGGGGCCCAAGGCAGTTTTGCATGAGATTGAAGTATGATTTCCACCTTCTTCAATTATGCTGGATTTCAAAGTCTGCTTGATCAGATAAGGCATTGGGTTTGTTTTCCCTGTCCTCTTGAAAAGAAAAGAAAAATAAAGTAATGCCTGGCATAGAATAGAGTAGAGTGGAATGGAATGGAATGGAATACTTTATTCGGCCAAGTGTGATAAGACACACAAGGAATTTGTCTCCGGTGCATAATCTCTCAGTGTACATGCAAAACAACAGAGTAATAATAATCATAATAATGATACCAATAATAGAAGGTAGTAGAAAAGATGAGATCTGTCAAAGGCAAGACAGATAGTTTATACTTCATATTTACAGAGTCATCCATTGATTGGGTTTTCTGACGATGTTCATTTTTTTTAGCATAGTAGGTATCTCTACATGCAATGTATTCTTCTCAAAATTATAATTAATAATTTTATCTCAGACTGCCCCTTTATGTAATCTGCAATTGTTCATATTTTATTACTAAATATCAATATCAATAGAATATGTTACTAAATATTACTAAAAATCAATAAACTGAACTCCCAAAATGTGCATTATCCATGTTCCAACATTCTGGGTGACTATAGCAGAAAGCTAACACAATAATTATCACCAATGCCCCTGAATCCTATCGCCGATTGTTAGACAGCTGCAAGTCCTCTATTCCAGGGTCCTCACACAGTTGAACATTAAACAAGAATAGATAGAACTTTTCTCCAGTCTAATTTGATGCCCTCCCTTCAGCTCTACTGGAGGGAAGATTTCATGGAACCTCTTTTCACAAACACTTTGCCCTTGTGATTCCAGGGAAGTAGATGCTCTCTCTCTCATGTTCTCATAGGGTGCCCTTTCTGTTGAGTTGTGGGAATAATGTCAGGAGACAGACTTCAAGGAACACTTCTTTACTAGGCAACTTCTCTGTACAACCAGCAACTTGCAGTCTGACAGCTAGCCCTTTTATAGGGAGCTGTCAGATGCATCAACCAATAGTGTTTGAGCATTCTCCCGTTCAAACGCTGGACCTGGGTGAAACCATGTATACAGTTTAATACATAACACTTTCTATGATGACCCAAGATGTGCTACGATTGCCCCCAATCATTTCCAAATACGAAAGACATGCAGATACATTTTATGTTTATTATTTTTAAGAGATGCTAAGCCTACACTCACATACCGAGTGACCAAATATTTTCATCAGGTTATCCCACTGTGGAAATATTTTAATTAGATATGCTGTTTTATTATCCCATTATTTTTGTTTCTTTCCTAAAATGGTTGTACTAACCCATTTCTCCTTTTACTGTATTCTATTCTTGTAAAAGCTTTTTTTAAGCTACACTTAAAAAAAATCTATCATGAGGGTTGATAAACTTTTTTATGTAAAAGTCCAGTTCCTGCCCCTCTTCGAGTGCAGCAGGCAGGTTGCAGGTCAAGGAGTATAAAACCCATTGGATGGTGCCAGTCTGCTGATTGGCCACAATCTACACCTCAGTGAGACTCACCCTTCACCCCAGATGCTCAGCTGAGTGAGACTTAGGCCTGAAAAACTGCCATTCACCCATTTATTCTAATTTGCAGGGCATACAAAAAGAGGAGATGGAATGCATATGGTTCGTGGGTCATAGCTTGTTGACACACGATCTATCATATAATAGGCTTTCATATAGAATTCCCCTCTTCCTTTCCTATTGTCTTTCTATTTTCGCTATACTTTTTTTTTTCATTTTTCTCTCTCTTTTTTTTCCGTATTCACATTTTATTCAAGATTCACTGCTGATATTACACTGCTGATAAAAGGGCGATCATCTCATCACCCTTTTATCATTCACAAACTCTGTTTTTTTTACCCATTTGTAGCTCTTCCATTATTACCATTCATACAACAATGAACATTATATAGGTTTCTACCTTTGAATGTACCTACAACAACATTGACTCTACTCCAGAAAATAATATAATCTTCATTTAGATTCTACAGGTAGCGCCTTGTCTTACGATTGTTAATTCGGTAACTGTTCAACATTACAGTGGCACTGAACCAAAGGAGTTGCAAGCCTTACTTAAAGTTACATCTGTGGCAGTGCCTTTGCTTTTACGTGATCAAAATTTGGGTGCTTGGAAGCACATCTGCCCTTATGGCTGTTAGGGAACTGCAGCTCTCTCCACTCACCTATCAGTCCTACCCATCTCAGATGCTCAACCAGCCCACCAGCACACACAGCTGCCACAACCCTGGAGATCTCATCCTGATCCCTGGCTACCTATCCCTGTCCCACCATATGAGCCAAGATGGTGCAGTGGTTAAATGCAGCACTGCAGGCTACTGCTAGTTCAGCAGTTCAGCTGTTCAAATCTCACCGGCTCAAGGTTGACTCAGCCTTCCATCCTTCCGAGGTGGGTAAAATGAGAACCCAGATTGTTGGGGGCAATATGCTGAACTCTGTAAACTGCTTAGAGAGGGCTGTAAAGCACTATGAAGCGGTATATAAGTCTAAGTGCTATTGCTATTGCTATACCCAGGTGACCAAACCTTTTCTCCTCCCCATCATGCACATCATACACACTCTCTTTTATCCTGAAGTTTCTGGAAAAGCCTTCAGAACAATCACCTTTGCTAGCATTCTGGCCAGAAAAGAGCCTTTCTAACCTTCATAACGATCATTAGAAAGAACAGAAGGAAATCTTTGAAGTTGTTTCCCAGGCATGCAATTGCAAATCTCTGTTAATCTTCTATTTATATGGTTTATAAATTTATAAGATTAAGTTCCATGCATGAACTTCAAGTCATTATACGAATTAACCAAATTAACACAAGTAAGGGAAGAAATGTAAAATGTATGGATATAAAATGTATACTTTTCAAGCATAAGGGCCCAGGTTTGATCTATGGCATTTCTGTGAGGAAGATAAGAGATTTAGAAGGATGGATAGATAGGAGAGAGAGAGAGAGAGAGAGAGAGAGAGAGAGAGAGAGAGAGAGAGAGAGAGAGAGAGAGAGAGAGATGATTAACAGATGAAAGATAGCTCTGCATTCGTTTTGAGAGCTGGTGTGGTTAGGAAGGCATTAGAGGAGCTTTTAGTTCATCCTTAGCCACTGAAGCTCACTCTTAGCCCATGTTTTAGCTCCTATAACATTCTTAGATCTAAGCACATAATAAAATATTTACTACCAAATACCAATGGCTAATCTCTTCAGTGACACTTTTAATCCTGCACAAACAATTTTGCCCCAGATGCTTACCTGCTTTAACAAGGTCATTTTACTCATTTTGGCGATCATTATTGATACCCCCAAAGTGTAAAATCTATAAATTTTGAAGAAATTGGTAGAGATGTCTTTTGATCAGTTTTGATCACAATCAGTCAGTTGTTTGGTTCTGATAGATGAAGAGATTTCTACTGAATCTTAGATGCCAATTAGGGGGAAACTCACAAACTTGCAATTCATATGTATAGCTCTATACAGCAACTGTGCTACCAGCAATCTTCTTAATGAGATGAATGCAACAAAAAAAAGACAGTAATTTGGTAGGTTCACCCTGTCTGTTCTAAGCAGGGTTGTGCTCTTCGTATTCACCCAGCCTCTTTAAAAATTTCGTAAATGGCATCTCCTAACTAAATTTTTGTATTCTCTACACACTATATACATGTCATAAAAATCTTCACTTCACAAAAGTAGCTAAGACAGGTAAAAAATACTACGTACAGTCTGCCACTTGTTAAATTTAGGAAGACTGTTGTACAGAAATACTTGGGGGAACCTCCAGCTATTGATCGGACAATTGCACTAATTTTGTCCGACAAATCCAAATTCCCCATTTCTGCTAACAATGAAGTAATTGTTTAGTGAATGACACAGTGAAAACTGTGAAAATGTGGGGTTTGTTTGTACGCATCTGCACACACATATGCCAGGGGCTGAGATGCATTTAATAAAAATGATCTTAAAAAATTAAAAGGAAATATATTACAATGTAAAAAAGGAAAATCAAGATCTCATCCAAACACATCCACATGAGAGATAATGTCCATCCATTTTGGACATATGCACAAGGTCACTGCCAGGGGTGGGTTCTAACTTACCTCGCTACCGGTTTGATTCCTCCCATGCTGCGTGGGTGCGCCTTGTGGGCACACGCATGCGCAGTGCCTAAAAATCCAGGGGGGAAAAGCCGAAAACAAGATGGTGACCGCATGCACAGTGTCGGAAACTCGGCTTCTGCGCATGCTCAGAAGAAAAAATAAATAAATAAAAATGCAAAAAAAAAAAGATGGCGGCATCCACGGGCCAGCACCAACCGAACCAGATCCGTGACATCAACATGACATAACCAGCGGATCGCTACCGATTCAGGCAAACCGGTCAGAACCAGGAGGAACCCACCCCTGGTCACTGCATATGTCAAAGAGACAAGGTTTCTCTCATGAAGCACCTTGTGCCTCTTGCCTTTTTGGGTTTTTTTAATCACTGAAGATTCCACAGTCATCAACACAGGATTTAGAAGATATATTGTAGACTTCCACTGCAACAAATTGCGAAGGTCTGTACAAATGAACACAATCAGAACATGACTTATGACCATTTTTCACACTTATGATTGTTGCAACGTCCCTATGGTCACATGATCAAAATTCAGACGCTTGGCAACTGGTTTATATTTATAACAGTTGCAATGTCCCAGGGTCATATGATCCCCTTTTGCGACCCCCGCCTGACAAGCAAAGTAAATGGGGAAGCTGTATCACAACAATCATGTTATTAACTGAACAATTGCAGTGATTCACTTAACAAAAGTGGTAAGAAAAGTTGTAAAATGGGGAAAAACTCACTTAACTTGTTTAGCAACAGAGATATTGGATTCAATTGTGGTCATAAGTCAAGGACTGTACTTCCAAAGAAGTATTTATACATCAGGAAAAGTAAGATAACAATGAAGTATACATTCAGAGATGCGTAAAGTACTACATATTTGAAAAATATATATTCACAGGGAAAAAAATGACCTAGAGGACATTGTATGAAACAACATTTTGTTAAAAGAAATGATCAAAGAAAGGTATGAGAAAGTATTTTTGTTGAGTTTTGTGTGTGTGTACACACATTATATATATGTATTTCTGCATCTATTTATTTATACAATTTATTAATTTCTTCACTCATTTTTTCCCTTACTCACTCATTTATTAGATTTTGATCCCACCTTTTCCACAGGAATTGAAGCTCACATAGCTCTCCTTGTTTAGATTTCATTCCAGCAACAACGGTTGTGGGAGACTAGGCTGAGTTTGACTGATTTCATTCAGTAAGCTTCTGTGACTAACAGTGATCGTGAACTCTGAGAAAATCCTGTTTTTCCCATTTGCATCTAAACTGCTACACCATACTAGCTTGACAGTTTTTTACAAAAATGAGTTAACGAGGGTGGAAATCATGTAACAATAAATGAGCATTTATGTCAATCAGTTTTTAATCTTGCCCCTTAGAAGGATTAGAATAATATCTCAATAAGTAGTGTATTTTTGTAACATAGAAAATGTTTATACTTTGAATGAAAAGGATTATCTGGTCCCTTCCTGTTGGCTTTCAGACCTGGGCATGAATTGGAAAGCATGCTGGTCACCTGTAGGTGATCTGTGGCTTGCTCTGGATAACAGTCATGAACCTATTAAACAGTGACTATGTTGGATCTGATATCCTTTTGGATCACCTGTTAGTATTATAGATGGGGACTTTATTTTGCAGGCTTTCCTGTGTGGGTAATACAAATTGGCATGGTGGGGGATAGGAGATTGAAAACTTGTTGAATTCAGTGCGGAATACCCCAGAACTTGGCCCTCTACTCTGTTCTTTTCAACATCTACATGAAGCTACAAAATGTTATTGGCTGATTTCAGGAGAGGTATCATCAGCGGTGATACCCACTTATATCTCTCCATCTCAGACCAAGTAGTAGACATGGCACAAATTTCAACCAGTTGCTGCAGGGTGGATGGATAAAGCAGAGACCATGAATCCTAGTAAGACAGAACACTGTACATCAGTGTTCTGATTCCATGCACATTCCATGTATTGTTCTTGAAAGGATTGCACTTCACTTGAAAGAACAGGTACAAAGTCTGAGGAGCAAATAAAAGCCATGGTCAAGAGGGCCTTTGACTTGCTTCAATTGGTCCAAATGTAACCTTTCCTGAACTAAGAAGATCTGATAACAGTAATTCACACTCTTTTAATTTCCCATTTAGCTTACTGCAAGTTTCTTTCCATGGGACTGCATCTGAAGTTGACCCAGAATATGCCACTGGAAAAACTGTAGCTGTGCATTTGTAACCAGTGCTAACCAAATTAGCAGAATAACCTCTCTGTTGCAGCGGTTCCATTGATTGCTGATAGGATTCTGAGCTCAATTCAAGATGCTGGTTGTTACCAATAAAGTCCTCTATGCAAGTTTCATCTCCAAGTGGCATCTGACCACTTCTTATGGTCTAGCCTAGGCCTGAGGACCTCTGTGGGTTCTACTCCCACCCATAGCAGCAGGAAGCAGACTCAGAGGATCTTCTCAACATCAAGTGCCTCAGTTTGGAATAGCTTGCTTCTGAGTCAGGATTGGGAGTAAAAATTGCATTCTTCCACATGAAATTTTGTTCTGGAAAAATCTAACTAAAGAACAACAGTAGTGGAATTTTAATGATTATTGGAATCGTTGTGTTTGTGCAACTGTAAATCATTTTGCATGTCATTTATGTCCACTTTTCCAACCTCTAAAAATGCTGCTACCAGGGGTGGGTTCTAACTTACCTCACTGCTGGTTCGCTTCCTCATGTGCCGCGTGGGCGGGCGCGTGTTGTGAGCTGTGCGGGTGCGCCGCATGGGCACTCATGTGCAGTGCTAAAAACCCAGCTTCTGCGCATGCGCAGAAGCAAAAAACAAGATGAGCCAGTTCAGGGGCATGTCCAGCTGGCCATCGCTGCCAGTTCGGCGAGTGGGGCAAAATTCCCGCTACCAGTAGAACCGGTCTATAGAACCGGTCCGAACCGGCAGGAACCCACCTCTGGCTGCTACTTATTTGAGTAGGCATTTTACATATACAGACAGGAATAGATTTGGGGTGATTTCTCCCTCTCCCTTTTGTTTAACTGTCATATTCATTTTTTTTAAAAGGACTAACGCTGTAATGTTCATCTAGTCCTCTCCTTAAAATGAGATGACACAGTGCTGTCAGTTTGTAGCAATTCTGGCCAGAGGGAGCTCCAGCGGCTCTGGAAATGTGGACTTGAAATAGTTTATATCCATTCTGATTTGCTTTGCTCTTTTCTAAATTTGCCAGGAACAGGATTTAAAATAAGATCTGGTAGGGTAAAATAAAAGTTGGGTCAAAATGCATGTTATAATAAGCAGGCTTTTTCTAAAAGGCATATATCTAAGATGGCCTAGTTTGAAAAGAAAGTAGAAGTGCATGGCCTCAGCCTGGATTGTGCATGCAATTAAACAGCTTCCCATTTTTTTAAAAAAAAACCTATCCATGGCTGCTCTTTCTTTCTTTTTTCCCCAGACAGAGCTCTCAGTAAGCAGCACCATTAGAATCAAATAGTAACCCAACAGCATTTTTTCCCTCCATACAATTCTTTTGGAAACAATTTGATATCATCCAATTGTGTCATTCTTTTCTAGCTTTAAGTATATGATAGGTGCTATAATTGCTAGCTACCTTGAGAGGTTCTTGTCCTTTTTTAAAAATGTCTTTTCAAATAGGGTGTGAGGGCCTGTGGGCTGGCTTATCAGTCTATTAACCCATTAAGAAATTATTAAGGTCTTTTGCAAATCAGCCACGAATTCAGTGGTGATCTTCACTGTCGAGCAGCTAGAAGTGTTAATTTAGGTGATGAGTTGGAGTTGATAGGATGGGATGTGGTCTTGTAAATCTGGCTAAGAAATTTTGCAAGTGGGTCCTTTACTAAGATATAGGAAGATAATGTGATGTTTAGTTTAAACTGCTGTTAGGATGTCTGAGGAAAAATCCAGAAGTAAACAAAGCTAATCATTCACATATGGAAAAAACATATCCTGAGGTGAAAGTCTAGCTATTAAGTGCACTCCCACGCATATTATGGGATATAGGATTATAGCAGGAAGCTTATTACTTATGTAAAATCATTTTCCTTTATTTCAAAACAGTATACAAGTCTGTATCTTGCTGTGTTTTAGCATGCTTGATTTGGCTTAGCTTCATAACCTTTGCTTCTGCATAGAAATAAATATTTGGATTCCAGTTTACTCTATCCTGTGTAAATTCCTTGGCCTATCATGCCAGGTAACCCAGTGTTGGACTGGGCCAATAGGTGTCTCAATAAAATATTTGTAATTGCAAATAAGGGAATGTAAATACCTTCCATCTTTTCTTCATTGCTAAAAATAGAATGTTGACCCTGAGTGGGAGTGGAGTAAGCCAGTTTCTCAACTTCAGCGACTTTAAGAAGTGCGGACGTCAACTCCCAGAATTCCCTAGTTAGTATGCTGCCTAGGAAATTATGGGAATTGAATTCCACACACCTTAATGATGCTGAGATTGAGGAACACTAAGATAAGCAATTCCATTTACATCCTCTCCTTAAGAACAAAGGGGGAAAAATCTGTCCCTTTGGATCTTGTTGAATGCAGCTCTCATCCACCTTTTTGCTAGGCCATGACGGCTAGGGTACAGCTGTCAGATTTGTAGAAATTGAGACAACCATTAGATGTGAGCAAAAGAATACAAAGAATACAAAAACTATCTGGCTCACTGTTGTCATCTTGTGGTCATACAGATTTCTGCAGCCCAGATCTAGTAGCAGTGGAATTGAGGAGAGCTAGAATTCAAAGGCAAGCCATATTGGCAAGCTTCATATTTCCCAAAGTTGCTTTAAAGGTGAGAAACTATTGTTATAGGTTCAAGCTCTCTAATTGAAGAAGGTGATAGATTGGCATAATATCCATCTAAAAGCACTAGCTATTCCAAGCTAAATCCACCACTATATTAAGTATATTTATTTTTAGGTTAAAATCCAAACTTTCATTTTTACCTAGTCTTCTACTCAGTAGGTAATAAGACGGAGAAGTTCAGACCTAACAGTTGCTTATCACAGCACAAGCTCTTTTTGCCTGTTTTCAGGCAAAAAACAAAACAAAAAAACCAGAGCAAAATCTGCAGATACATTGGAACTTGCAATCTAAAGAGTGCCAGGATTGAGAAAATTGCACTAACTTTTATAGTGTATTGTGAGAAAATAAGCTTCATTATAGGTGTTTTCATGCATTCCCTAAAATCCGCAATACTTTCTGGTAGCACTATTTGATTTTGGTTATAGGCTATTAATGAGCCTATAAGGCTATTTTTTTAAAAAAATATATATTAAATTGTATTTAAACTTTGTGAATTTTTGAAAGTTTAAATTGTAATGGCTACTTTACATCATCTAGAGGCAAATGGAAATATCATTTTTTCAGTCTCTACTTTTTAAGATAAATGCATCCCACATCAATTTAAGGTTCACCCTGTCCCTATTCTTCAAATATCTTAGTATGTACATTTATGTAATGCAACATATCCTGACCTTTTCCTTTTTTCAAAAAGCAATACTGTTGTTTATAACTTTTGATGACTATCATATAAACCAGGGATCAGCTCTTGTGGCATCCATATTGCCTCCTCTCTACAACCATCTGCAAAATCCCCAATTCAATATGACAGATAAGATTACCTCACAAAGAAACATCCCACAAGATTTTGGAGATCTACCTGAAGTTGCTGAATTTAAAATATCTAGTTTCACAAAATAGTTAAAGAACTTTCCAAAAGTTTCTGAGATGTGGAGTCCTCTCAACTTTTCAGCACTGTATTTTTATTTTATTTTTGCATTAAGAATCTATATCAAACTCACAGTTCCCAAACTATTGGTTGGAGACTTATAAAGACATAAACACACATGCATACTTTTATAATCATTTCCAATAATTATAATATGTTTATACTGTTATTTCAACTTTTATGTACATTTCTATCAAAAAACATATTTGAACATACCATTTTTTCTCCCATCATCATGTTTGACTTTTAGAGACTGCCTATGCAAGTCTCTGCAGTCCTTTTAGACAACGTTTTACGTAAGTGGTTTGCCATTGCCTCCTTCCAAGAGCTGAGATAAAGTGACTGGCCCAAGTCAGCAGGCTTTGGCCTTAAAATAGGACTAGATTTATTTATTTATTTATTTCTTGGTTCTTATATGCCGCCCTACTCCCGAGGGACTCAGGGCAGCATACAGCAATATACAAGAACACTAGATAATAAACAGTAATTAAAAACCAAGTTAAAAAGTTAAAAAATTGAACAATTAAAAATATTCACCAACCAGACATACCCGGGGGAGAGCTCAGATGGACTAGTCTCTACCCCCTGCCTGCAGGAAAAGCCATGTCTTGACGGCTTTTCGGAAGGCCAGCAGGGTGGGGATGGTTCGGGTCTCTGGGGGAAGTTGGTTCCAGAGCACGGGGCCCCCCACAGAGAAGGCCCTCCCCCTAGGGCCCGCAGATCTCACAGCCTCTCAATTTCTGAGATGATGCCTTAACCACTACACCAAACTGGATTTCTATCACAAATTTAGAGGAATGCAAATCTCAAAGGATAACTGAATTTTCCTTCGCACAAGGATTCAGATTTGTGAAATTGAGTTTTCGATGAAATATGAATTTCAAAATTTGTTCCTTCACATCTACATGAAACAAAATTGATAACTACCTGCATTACACTAAGTGAAGACATAAAATGGAATGTGAAACGCAGCTAAGATTTTTTTCCGGATGGAAGTTCTTGTAATATTTCAAAAAGCTTCACGCTAATTGCATCTGAACTTTAAAGTAATAATGATTATTTATTTATGTGTTTTAATGAATATTTATTATCCAGGTCTTCCTTCGAAAGTTTCAGAACAGATGTCAGTTAAGCGTATGAGCCACTACTAAATTAAAATTAATAAATTAAATACAGCTGTATCCGCTTGATTTGAAATAATAAAAATACAAACTCTGCAACAGTTTGTTTGGATACATCCTGGCTGGACAAATTAGAGATTAAAAAAACCTATTAGTTACTCCTTCAGCTCTTTAGAAATATTCTGTTCTCAATGTCTATTCCACAAGGAGAAGAAACTTTATGAATCTTAATATCTCATTTTTTAAAAATTTGTTCCACGTCATTAGTAAATGCATAAAAAGAAGAAGAAAGCCAAATAAAAACTTCCTGTTGGGAACACAACTTGAGCAATTAAAAAAAAAACTTAAATGAGCCAAATTGTTTTTCAGGCTCACAATTTTGGACTATCTCAGCATGTATGCAGATCTTTTTTTAAACTTTTTCCTATGGAAGTGAGGTCCTTTTTATGATACATTTATTGAGACAACTGGATGCAACTTATGGAGCAGCTGTATTAGTCTATTATGAGACACATCTGTTTTAATGATCTGGAAAGAAATTGCTTCAAACACTGTTCCTTCTGTTGTGCTTTTTTAAAAAATAGTTTTTAGTTTAAAATTTAACAATGCTAAGATAATGCAAACCAAAATTAGAAAATAATAGAAAAAATACAAAGTACAAAAGGAAAGAAAAATAGAAAAAAACATTTAAAGACTCAATCTTCCTTACATATTTAATATTTCCCAATCCCTATAAGATTATATATGTAATCCATTTTTCCCATTCTCTTCAGATTCTATTTTGATCATTTCAGAAATTGGAAAGAATCTAGAATTTCTTCTTTTTCAAAGAGATTAATTGTTGTCTAAGTAATGCGGCTGAAAGCCACTATTACAATTCTTATATATTTTAACACCACTTATCAGGGAAAGAATAATGCATTGGGGAAAGTAAGCTTTCTTTATTAAAAAGCTTATAGGATAAAGGTTAAGCACTGACAATCAGGAGTCCAGGCAGTTCAAATGAATATAGGTTTATTGTAAGCTAATGCTCTCTACAAGAATCTGAACTACTAACAGTCAAAGCAAATTGGTGGTAGACAAGAGTCAATGGAATTCAAGGTGGGCTGGACTTGTGGGTGCAAAGGGATTCGAGACTGATGACACATTTGTCCCTTTCCTTGGGCGCAGCCCAGAAGTGAGTTCCTACCGGTTTGGGCCGGTTCTATAGAACTGTTAGTAACTTGGCAGCCAGGGTTGCTGGAACCGGCAGCGACCCAGGCCTGCCACCAAGCATATGGTGCCACCATCTTGTTTTTTGCTTCTGCACATGCGCAGCTTTTTTAGTACTGCACATGCACGCATGGGCGCATCCCTGAGCGAACCAGCAGTAGCAGAATCTGGAACCCACCCCTGGTGCAGCCTCATAATTTCCTACAGTGACAATTATATCAGGGGTGGGTTCCGGATTCTGCTACTGCCGGTTAGATCAGGGATGCGCCGTGCGGGCGGGTGTTGCACACTGCACATGGGGGCACATGTGCAGTACTAAAAAAAAGCTGGCAGCACCTATGGCGCCGCCGAGAGAACTGGCTTAGGGGCGTGGCAGGCCTGGGTTGCTGCCAGTTCCAGTTACTAACAGTTCTATAGAATCGGTCCGAAATGGTAGGAACCCACCTCTGAATTGCATACATACAATTAAGCTTTGCATTAAAGTTACACATTAACTTTATGCCCCTAACAAAACTTTCAGAGATGTTCTAGGACAACTGTGTCAAACACAAGGCTCACAGGCCAGATCCGGCCTACAATGTGGTCAGATCCGGCCCACAGGGCTGTCCTGGAAAATGTAAGGGGCTGGCCTGCATCACTTCAGCCCGATCTACCCAATGCGAAGAGAAAACTTTGGGCCAGTGTGACTTCGGCCTGGTCTACCCAATGTGAAGAGGAAACATGTCAACAGTTTGGGGAGTGGCATCAAGCTGGCCATGCCCACCCAGTCAGCCACACCCAGTGAGTGACGTAAATCTGGCCACGCCCACCCAGGCGGCCACACCCATCCAGTCAGCCATGCCTGTCTGGCTCCCTGAAGTCAACCACAGCCCTGATGCAGCCCTCAACGAAATTGAGTTTGACACCCCTGTTCTAGGATTAGTGTTACAGTATATCTTAAATTCTGCTGGTGTAGCCTTCTTCTGAGCCTGTCCTCCTTTGGATTATCTCTGATTTAAATTCTATGGGAAATAGGTAGGTAGATAACTGAAGACAGTGTGTAAACTAGCAGTGAGTTAAGACCTGAGATGTTCATAGGAATGTGAATTAAATATTCCTCCTGCTACCAGAGGTCTACAGATATGCATTTCAATATGCAGCCTTTGAAAATAACAGACGGAATCCAAGTTTGAAAACATATCCCAATATTTCTTTGATTTAGAGTTCTTACATTAAGGCCATATCGTACATTCCACAGAGTTTGAGGTGATGAGGCAGGGAAAGAAAAAAAGATAAAATGTTTTGAGTATTCATCAAAAAAATGTAACCATTAATGTCCCTCCCCCAACAATGTGTTATTGCTAGGGTTTGTTTAATCAGTGCTGGAGGTTGGTAGGCTGACGAATCCTTTACATTAAATTTATTTTTTATCATTTTGTGTAATTCAGTGGGTATTTGTCTTGACATAAAT
Source organism: Diadophis punctatus similis (assembly GCA_023053685.1). Lineage (NCBI taxonomy): Eukaryota > Metazoa > Chordata > Lepidosauria > Squamata > Dipsadidae > Diadophis > Diadophis punctatus. The sequence goes on from JALIGW010000003.1 coordinate 146,994,074, forward strand.
CATTCTTATCCTTTTGGATGATAAAACAAAGAAGAAGCCTTGTTTCCACAAGCATGTTTGTCTTCATTTATCTCACGTGTGTACTTTAGCATTCCTCATGCATGGAAATTAATTGGAAAACAAAAGCAACAGAAATAGAGAGAAATAATTGCAACATTTTCCAGGTCCATTTGGAGCACATTGTACTAAGAGCTTTCAAATGTCATTAGCATATTACCCAAATTTCAAGTGTGACCTTCCCTTACGAACTGCGGTAATCATTTCTTCTTACCGGGTTTTAGAATAAATGATTAATCATGCCATTTTCTTCCATAAAATTAGCATATGCTTTCACTTTCTTGGCACACTCCAACTGTGTCATTATTGTTGCCTAAATTTAACATAGCAGCTCTGCCATGTAAATCAGCAACCTCAGTAAGAATTTAATTATATATTTATAGTGCTTCCCTGCCCTGTTGAATGTTTTTTTGGGGTGGCGAAATAAAAGCAAAAGCTTTTCCAAAAAATAAGTAATGTATTCATAGCATGTCAACTAACTGCTTCACATTGAATTTATCAAATACAAGCATGAGAAACAAATTATTTAATGAAGTAGGAAGCTGTAGGTAGGTAGGTAGGTAAGTAGGTAGGTAGGATATATATATATATACATATATATACATATACATACATATACATATATATACATATACATATACATATACATATACATATACATATACATACATACATACATATATATATATATACACATATATATATATATATATACATATATATATATAATGTGTGTGTGTGTGTGTGTGTGTGTGTGTGTAACATTTTTTGCTGATAAATGAAAATAAAGGGAGACTATTATAGATCTATTTCGAGCTATTTTGCTCTCGTCAGATAGCCATACCCTTAGTGTGGTTTAAACCAGGGCAGTCTGCTTGTAAGGCAGCAGTTTTAACCTCTAGGTCACAGGTTCTCTTCCCTATCAGCTCTTCACCAGGAAAGGGTTATATATGTTTTTTCTGTCGAGTCATCCTGGGGCCATCCAGGCAGTTTTCTATAGCCGACAAATTATATTGTCTGTATGTGTAACATTTTTTGCTGATAAATGAAAATAAAGGGAGACTATTATAGATCTATTTCGAGCTATTTTGCTCTCGTCAGATAGCCATACCCACACACACATACATACACACAGTATGTGTGTGTGTGTGTGTGTGTGTGTGTGTATGTGTATGCATGTATACATATTTGTACGTGGGGGTATATTTCTGCATAATATGAAATAAGGACAGCTTTTTTACTTTCATTCATAATAATGAAATAAGGAACATCTAGTAAAATTATATGGTGGGCAATGCAGGACAGGCAAAATAATGTTTTTCACATGGCACAGAATAATATAACTGCATATTGTCATGACAAAGTGCACTGAAGCTCACATGATTTTACAAAATTACAACTGATCAGAAGAATTTAACTGTGATGAGGTTGCTAATTATGACGGCTCTATAATACATTCCAGAATCAGGGGCTGAAAGTTTCTGAAAAGCAATTATTGGAAAGCAATAGTGGGGAATAAGAGTATTGTTTTGGATGTATTTCATGGCCTTCTCATATGCATGTTTTTAGCCAATAATGTTAATCTAGATTAAGAGTATTAGGTCTGAGCTGTAAATATTTGAACAACCATTAGATGACAACCAACAATTACCATCCTCTAATTCTTTGCTACCATCAGCTGCCATCAGAATTTTGAAAGATCACATTTTCTAGGCCTAGGCCTTTGGTCTGATTTGATAAAATTATTGTTTTATTTTATTTTATTTATTTATTTTTGTCAAGTACGTGTTGGTAATATACATAGATATAACATTGTTTATATACATAAAATGAGTACTGATAAGAGGGAACATTAGGACAGGGACGGTAGGCACGCTGGTGCACTTATGCACGCCCCAATTATTTATTCAATTTATATGGCTGCCCATCTCACACACGTGACTCCAGTCAGTTTTAAGAATCCTTTCCTTTAATCTTCACAACTTTGTAAGGGTCACTAGGCTGAAGAGATGTCAGAAGTAATGAGGACTTCTCCCCTATGTTTACAAAAAAAAAAATAGCTCTACCGTGTTGAGTCCTATTGTCATGCTCCCTTTGCTTCACTCATATGATCAGCTAGAACATTACAGGGTTCAACATATATATTAATAAAGACTGGATCTCAGATTTCAGCTGTGCAGATCACAATGATGAAGGAGTGTGAAACCAGTTTCAAATGTGAAACCAGAAAGAAAAAAATCATTCAGAATTTTGGGATGCAGATTGCAGCTCAGAAAGTTTTCCTCAACCTGTATGCATTTGTGAGACATATGCAAATGTAAGCTTTCTATTAAGAACTTGTTTCCTAAAATTTTTGTTCCTGGAAATGTATGTTTTAAACAATTATGCAAAAAGAAAAAGAAAAGTGCAGCCCACAACAGGTCAGGAGGAGGAAAACTTCTATAAGTGCCTTTTATTCTAATGGTATAATTTTCTTTTTTAAAAAAGAAGTACACCATAATACGAAACTAAAGAAGAATGTAATGCTGCCAGAGAATGAATAAACTTACAGCAAATTAAAAGTTTAAAGGCTGTTCTTAAAAATGTGTTTATTTCTTTTGAATCCTTTTAAAATTGAAATGTAAGGCTTAAGCTTTTGTAGGACAAAGGAATAACATATTTATAACTGAAAAAACCATCTATCATATAATAGTAACAAGATACAATTATTCCTTATAAGTACAGTATGTAATAGTTGTTTGTTCAATGTTGATATTTCGGATGACAATTGATAATTTCCTTTCAATGTTAACCATTAATATAATTTTCAATATAATTGACCAGTATTTTAATAAGCATCTATTTAGCCCCCCCTTATTAATTTAGAAGGAGTTTGGTTCGCATAGCTTTTGTCTGAAAGTTTGCCTGCTTATATCCTAAGGTTGTAATCCTAGACACCTTTTCCTAAGAATTAACCACCAGTGATCTCAACACATGTATAGGAATCTTCAAAGGAAGGAAGGAAGGAAGGAAGGAAGGAAGGAAGGAAGGAAGGAAGGAAGGAAGGAAGGAAGGAAGGAAGGAAGGAAGGAAGGAAGGAAGGAAGGAAGGAAGGAGAGAATGAGAGTGTTGTAGATAAAAATTTGAAACTTGTTGGTTAGAAAATCTTCAGGAGGAATTACAATTTTGAGAAGGCTTGTATATTCAACCTGTTCAGTAAAGCAATTCCTTTAATAGTTCAGCAAATTATTCATTTCTTACAGTAGTTTAGGATAACGTTTTTATGTTAATTACTGTTTGTTTCAAAAATTAAAATGTGTTGGAAATTGGTAATCTTAGAACTTGTTCAAGTTCTACATGGCTCAGGGCCAGGTTACCTGCGGGACCGCATCCTACCGCATGCCTCCCTATGACCGGTTAGGTCCCACAGAGTTGGTCTCCTCCAGGTCTCATCAACCAAGCAATGTCGGTTGGCGGGACCGCGGGGGAGAGCCTTCTCTGTGGGAGTTCCATCTCTCTGGAACCAACTTCCCCCAGAGATCCGGACTATCCCCACCCTACTGGCCTTCCGTAAAGCTGTTAAAACATGGCTCTTCCTGCAGGCGGGGTGAAACAGAGATCAATCCCCCATGTATGAATAATGATTTGTTTTAATTTTTGTAATTTTTTAACTATCATTATCGTTTTTATAAATTGTTCTTTCATTATGTTGTAAGCCGCCCTGAATCCCACGTGAGTTGGGTGGCCTATAAGAATGATTAATAAAATAAATAAAATAAATAAAATTATTTTAGAGATGGAACATCCAGAACAATTACACGATTGATAACAAAAATTAATAGTTGAACCTGGTAATTAATCCCAGTGCAACTCTCCATTTCAACAGCTATTGTCCTCAACAGCTGTTTATCTTCTCTGGGATCATTAGCTGTTTGAAGAGAGGAGATTTTTAGCTCTGCATCACCATTTCTTGAATAACTCATCAAAGCTTCTAGCAATGATCTCCTCTGGGCTATGTGCAGCATTATCAGCATAACCTTTACAAGCACATCTTCAACTGCTTTGTGAACGCATGTCAGTCAAGTCATACATGGAAGCAATCTGAATTCATGTCCTTCATTTAAAGGAAAGGTGAATTGACAAAGATATTGACAATCTATATTCCAACCGTCGACAATCAAATCTTTATTATTTCATTTATTTGCAAGCATAGTGGTAGGAAGTTATTGTATTTAACACTAAAGCAATGACAAAATTAATTTCCATGATAGAAAAGAATTGTTTTTGTAGATTCCAATATTCTTCTCTAAGTGCCTCCTTTGTTATACAATATTCCAATCATGTAATATAACATTCCCTTCTTTTGCCCTTTCTTTTCATGTGGGTGCCATATATTCACCACAGTTCTGTCAATTGTGGAGCAGACACAAGGAACAATTAGGGGCCTGCAGAGAAGAGAGGGAGGTCAATCCATTGATAGTGCCCATTCTGGATGTGCTGTTTGTTTTGATGGGGGTTTAAAGAAAATCAGTACAAGTTCCCATTTTGTTAATGTTTCTCCCTCACTTTTATTTATTATTTGATTTGCATCTTATTTATTTTTTTACTTATTTATTTAGAAAATTTATATAGCCATCTATTCACTCACAACAACTCTTACAATAAAAACACAGTATAGAATTAAAAAAAAAACCAATAACCTCCCAACCACCCTGGCAACAACACTTGGTCAAATCCTTGTTTCCACAAGCATGTTGATGGGCTCCATCCCACTCTGTGTTCTCCAGACCTTCTGGCAAAACCAAGTCTTCAAGACCTTATGAAAGAGCAATTCATTATTTGAACTAAGTGGGTGTAGGAACATTACAATGTACATTATTTACTTGTGATTTATTAAATTTTTCTTTAGAATCTTCATGTCATTAAAATGACAAATAGAGACAAAACCACAGAAGCTGTTGGTGCAACTTTTCAAAACTATGCTCACTTATCCTAGCTATTTTGATTAGACAAAATGCAAATATTTTGAACTCATTCTTCTTGAACCATACCAAGAAATTTGCAAAGTGATTCTGATTCATTAAAGAACTTTGCTATATATTGTAGTGTGGTATGAATATAGGAACAAACTTTAACTTGCTAAAATAGAATGTGGGGGATTCTATCCAAACAGAAAAAGGATTCTAAATTAAGACAGCAGTTATTGGATTTTACATGTAAATGAATATAAGAAAAAGCTATTTGGTATCGAAGAGAGAAGTGTTAGATTTTGGTTTAGTGGTTGGCCAGTGTCAAAAGACTATACTAGCTTGCAAAACATTTAGTTATAGGGTTATTGAATTTGATTTACTTTGAGATAGTAAGGAGGAAGTAGATTTATCTATTTATTGAATTTATTAGATTTCCAATTCAATGAACCTGGACAATGTACAGAACTAGAAAAAAATTGAAAAGCATTATAGTCATCATTTTTTTCTACGTATTTGCTACCTAGTCAGATTTTATAAACTGCAGCCATAGTTCAGAAATGGTCTCAACAAATGGTTCTGAAGTGTGATAAGGAAAGAAGGAATAGAGAAACATTATCTATTATTGTGGGATAAAAATCACAATTAAATTAGATATTTACTCCTTTCCACACTATAGAAGTAAGAAAACAACCCTTGCATTCAATTTTCTCTGCATGTTCTGGGCAAACCAGAGGATAAACTACCTCTACGGCTGTGTATTACACAGCAGGAGTAGAAAACTAACATATTTAAAGCAGAAGCAGAAAACTAACATATCTCATAGAGGAACCTTCTCCCTTGGACAAGGATCTGGTTGTGGTGTGTATGCTTCAGAAGATGGAGTAATGTGGGCTTCTAGGGGAGATATAGTGAACTGAAGATAGCTTTGTGAAAGTGGAGCAAAGAACCAGTCATTAGGTTCCAAGGAACTGGTGCATTTATCAGTTCTTTGGAACCTCTCTGGATAAGAAGAGACTGGGATATTGCCCACATGTGCTCCAGATGGCTACTTCCCATGAGGAGAGTATATGAGAATGATTTTCTGCAAGTTTGAGCACCCGGATATGACAGGATATCCATAATACAACCATGATGCAAACTTTTTAAAGGACACTAGGTTCATTAAATCTCACTCTCTAATCATTTTTGGAAATTATTCATTAGCTATTTCTAAGTACAGTAGACACCTTCAGAATGATAAGTTCAAAAAATAATGGATGAGTCTGCCTTTAATTCCAAATGGGGGGGACCAATTATAAGTTTAAGAATTTGATTTGAATATGTTATCAGATTAACTAAGGATCAGAGGTGGGTTCCTACCAGTTCTAACCAGTTCTTTAGAACCATTAGTAACTCGGCGATGACATCACGGAGCCAGTTCTCTCGGTGTCTCCATGGGTGCTGCCATCTTGGATTTTGCTTCTGTGCAGAAGCTAATTTTTGGTTCTGTGCATGCACAGAAGCTATTTTTTGATTGCTGCAGGCATGGGTGTGAGTGAGCTGCTCCAGACGAGCCATTCCCACCCTCACCCTGCCCAAACATACAGCTGCTATGCCCCTCTTGCCTGCCCCGCTCCCTTACACCCAGGGGCAGCAGGGACAAGCCGCAGACTCAGCTGCAGGGGAGCAGCTCCAGATGAGCCCACATCTCCCAAAGCTGCCACCGTTGGAGCTGCGACAGACGAGTGGTGGGCACGGCGGCTGTATGTTCGGGCAGGACAAGGGTGGGAATGGCTCATCTGAAGCAGCTCCCTTGCACCCGGGGGCAGGGGAGCTGCTCCAGATGAGCCATTCCCCCCCTCACCCTGCCCCAACATACAGCCACCACGCCTGCCTCTCGCCTGCCCTGCTCCCTCGCACCTAGGGGCAGCAGGGACAAGCCGCGGGCTCATTTGCAGGGGAGCAGGTCCAGATGAGCTGAGGAACTGCGGGGAGCCTCTCATGTGTTGCATCCCCCTCCCTGCCCACGCTTCGTTGCTACCAGTGTCTCCCAAAGCTTCTGCCATTGGAGCCGCAACAGTGACAGGGCAGCCCGGTAAGCTGGGCTCCTAAAATTGGCGTGAAGGTATGGGTGAAGTCTGGGAGGGGGTGCAACCATGGGAAAGGCCCATCAGAGGCAAGAAGGGGTGTTTTTCAGCCAGGAAGGGCAACGGAGGGAAAGCTGAGATGACCACCACCATCCCATGCTGTCCTGACCTGGATATGGGGCCAGAGTGTAAAAAACCAAAGTGTCAAAAAATCCCAAAAATTGTCGCCGTTTTGGTGACCATGGCTTGGTGGGAGGGTCATGTGACTGAGTGTGCGTGAGTGATGTCAAGTTGGCCACACCCACTCAGTCACATGCCCCCAACCTAGCCACAATTACAGAACCGGTAGTAAAAAAAATTAGAACCCACCTCTGCTAAGGATCCAGATAAAATTGGAATATTGAAACTTTTACAATAATATTTTGGAATTAATTATAAAGTACAAACAGCTTATTGTGGGAAATAGATCCTGCTTTGGTTTTTATGAGATTTTCTGTTGACACCAGCATTGATGGATTTGTTTTTAGATAATAGATGGGATATAAGATGAAAAGATAAATGTTTGTGAACTGATTGTGAACATGGGATATATTCATATGTGATGCACTTACTTAGTCATGGATAAAACTCATGTAACAAAATAGACAATAAATTGTCTAACTAAAAGAAAATATCTCCTAGTTATTTTAGGCACTTTATAATAGGAAAGTATTCTATATTTTCCCCTATGGTTCTAATTTATAAACCGTTCTCGGTGATGCAAGACCCTTTGTTACATCAATGTATCAGTTTCCAGTGGTATGTGTATTTTTAGACTTAATCTGTATGACTAAGAAATGGGTAAATTACTGTTCTGCCTTAAAAAAAAGCAATGTGGTCTAAAGTAACCATAAAAGTTAATACATGGACATGATGCAGGCAAGAATGCCACCACTGAGTCATGAAGAAAGGCAGCAAATCATTCTGTCTATTAAGACTTTTTTTTTTAAAAAAGAAAAGTTTTCAGTGGTTCCATCATGTGGTTTGCAATGTTGATTTACACATAGCTGACACTACTCAAATGCAGTAGTTTAGGTGGCATTGAATAACATCTATCATGGTAATGCTGTAGCTCGCAGTGTTGCTGCCCTTCTTTTTTCAAAAAGCATCTGCGTTTTTCTTCACAAATAGTGATGGGATATCGAGGTGGGCCACTGAATCTCTATTGAAACGCAGCCGACTGAGTATCTGTCTGAATTCCCCTTGGAACTGGCTGAACAAAACCATTTCCAGGAATCACAAGAGCACTGCCATATTTCATATGAGTGGCTCTGGGACAAAAATTGTATGGGAAGTGAGGATGAATAATAAGAAAGGGAACAATTTTGGAACCTTCATTGGCTTGGCCTAATTTCTCTTATTTTAAGGAAAATTTGGAAGAAAGTTAAGCTTAAGGGTTAAGTATGCTCTCTGATAGGGTTGATAATGTTATTCATTTTATTTCTACTAGGGAACCAGCCTCCTCAGGCCTTCAAGCCTTATATTCCAGCAATAATGATGAGAATAAAAACAAATTCCTATTGGGGATATCAGCACTGGTTTTTACCATATTCTGTGATGGCCAAAATCATCCAGCAATACTTGGCTAGTGTCCACCATATTCTCTGCCACAAATTCTACTCATTTGATCACATGTTTTTCCAGGCGCAAGGAAAGAAGGGTGGGGGAAGTTATGTAGCTTGTGATGGCAGACGCTTCTGAGCACTTTGGAAAGTACTGCCTATGAATATTTGCAAAGATGTTTTATCTTTTGGGATAAGCAGATGCTGTCACCTCCGAAGGACAAATTGTTGTGCTTCACACCTTCAGGAGAGAAACAGATTGTCTAGATCTGTGTTTCTGAACCTTGGCAGTTTGAAGATGTGTGGACTTCAACTCCCAGCAACACTGGCTGGGGAATTCTGGGAGTTGAAGTCCACACATCTTCAAACTGCCAAGGTTCAGAAACACTGGTCTAGATACAACTTTTTTTTTTACAGTAGTTCTGTGGGACAGGAAGCTTTGTCTTAATAGAATACAATTCATCAAGGCATGGTTAAAACTTAGCCAATGAATTCAGTGGATGGCTTGGGGTCAATTCTAGTATTCTAGTCTCATCTGTATGAGGCAAATAATGTTTCAAGAATATCTGCAGTTAAAATAATCTACACAGCTGTGTCTAATATAGTGTCTGGCATAGCATCAATGTTATTAAATCTTCTAAGAAACATTTACAGCAAAGTAATTTAAGGTTAGTAGTACTTACTTAATAAGCAACTGACAGCATATACTGTAGGAAAAGTAGTTAAAATGAAAAGGGCATGATTCCCCCCCCCCTCAAAACTAATTACTGGGAGCTAAAGCTGAGGTCTCCAAAGTACCCCATCTGAGGCTTACTAGGAATCAGTCATAATTATTACCCAGGCTTGACACTCATTGAGCTGAAAAAGACTGGTCAAATGTTATGTGCATCGTTGAGCTGAAACATGTCAATTTTCAATAATTTTTTTTTAGGAATAATACCAAAAAGCTTGTATTTTTTAACAAGCTGCTATGCTTTTCTCTCTTTGATGATGGGCAGGTTCTTGTTTTCTTTATTAGTTATTTGCCCAATTGATATTATCTTATATATAGCTTCTGTTAATCTGCATATCATCACTTAATTTAGAACTTGCAGGGCAGAAGAAAGAGAACCAATGGAGACACTAACACTTTAATAAAGCTTAAAAATGATTGATTAAGAAATTACCCCTAACTTCTTACAATATCAGAAGGGAATGAGCTGAGTGAACCCTAACAGTGGGTAAAGTTTATGTTCCAGAAATCAATTGGATTGATAATTTTGAGAATCCTATCCACTTTCTCAGGATTCCAAAAAGAATTCACAACTTTACGTAAGGCTGAGTATATTTTCAACAGATGATTGATGCAGAAAAAGATCATTTCATGATCAGGGTAAATATTTGAAAAAAGGGATATTGTTACCTTTGTAAAACTGTATGAAAGCTGCATCCTGAAACTCAAGCATGTCATTAATTCTTGGCTAATTTACATACCGTATTTTTCAGAGTATAAAACGTACCAGAGTATAAGACGCACCTTAGTTTTGGGGGAGGAAAACAAGGAAAAAAGGCCTCTGCCTCCAAGCAATTTGCCAAACAGCAAACAGCACAGATGATATACACTGTTTGCTGTGTTGTGAGAAAAATAATTAAGTAGGAATCCAGATTCAGAACAATATATACAGATTCTTTATTATTTCACTTTGATCAAAGGGCCTCTACAGGTCAGAATCCCTGACACAAAATAGAGACAAAGGCCATTATCCTGAAACATGGATTTATACAGAATATGACTCCACCTTACTCCTCCCATTCTCCTCACATCATATCGTCCAACCTCCCATTATGTAACATCCCAACACAATATTTACATCATAGGAAAAATACCCAGCATAGGAAAGGGACGTTGGTACTCACCTGTGAGACGTCCTTTCTCGTAGGGCGGAGCTAGCCTCCAAGGAATGGGTTAAATCTGCCCTCTAGCCAATAGGACCGAGTCTTAGAAAAGGTATAAATAGTGCCAACCTAGATTGGCACCCCCTCTTTTAATCGAGGGATAAAGTCAGACTCAATGTGCTTCTCCAAAACAACAAGAATTTATTAACTATATACAGAGAAGTATCAGAGAAGTAGAACTATGTATATGTGAAGGATCACAAACCAGACAATGAATAATTATGTACAATCATGGGCCCGCAACTTCCAGCCAGCCCCAGACGTGGGAGGGACTTGGAGGCTAGCTCCGCCCTACGAGAAAGGACGTCTCACAGGTGAGTACCAACGTCCCTTCTCCATAGTGGGCGGAGCTAGCCTCCAAGGAATGGGACATACCAAAGCTGGCGTCCCTAGGGCGGGATCAATCGTCCTGGCTGGGAGAATCGCCCAAAGGCAACCCTGCCCCCAACACCCGCCTGCCGAAATTGGCCTCCTCCGAGGCATAAGCGTCCAATTTGTAATGTCTGATGAAGGGAGTCAGGGAGGACCATGTGGCCGCCCTACACACCTCGGCTATGGAAGCTCTAGCATTCCATGCCGCGGACGTTGCCGCACTGCGGGTGGAATGGGCTGTGAGGCCCGACGGTCGGGGCAAAGACATATGTTTGTAGGCCAAGGAAATGGCCGCACGGATCCATCGTCCGATCGTTGCGGAAGACGCCTTACGACCCTGGTTAGAAGGGCGAAATGTCACAAAGAGAGTCTCTGTACGCCGAATGGAGACTGTACGTTTGAGATAGATGTCCAGAGCGCGCCTGACATCTAGCATGTGCCAAGCCCGTTCAGAGTCGGAGATCGGATTCTGAAAAAATGTGGGCAAGATGACTTCCTGCGCTCTATGAAAATGGGTATTCACCTTGGGCACAAAAACTGGGTCCAGATGAAGAACCACCCTGTCGTTATGAAAGACGCACAGGTCCTCATGCACAGACAGGGCTGCGAGTTCAGATATCCGCTGTGCGGAGGTGACGGCTACGAGGAAGGCAACTTTAAAGGACAGATGCGCTAAAGGAATAGTGTCCAAGGGCTCGAAAGGGGCTACAGTTAGGGCGGAGAGAACCTTGGACAAGTCCCATGTGGGGAAATGGTGCACCACCGGGGGACAAAGATTAGTGACACCCTTCAGGAATTGTCTCATTAGCGGGTGAGCGGAGAGCGAGTCCAAGTGCGGGCAGGACAACACCGTCGAAAGCGCCGCCACCTGTCTGCGCAAGGTGTTGGGAGCGAGGCCCTTGGCGAGCCCCTGCCGCAAGAATTGGATGACGTTGATGATGGATAGGTCGACTGGCGAATATCCCACCTGCGCACACCATCCACAAAAAGCGCGCCAGGTGGTGGAATAGATCCGCTCCGTCGACGGTCGCCTAGATGCCAACATGATTGAAGAGATATTGTCCGGAACTAGGCGGTGTTGCAGAGTGATCCGCTCAAGCGCCAGGCGGTCAGTCGTAGCCAGTGCGGCTCTGGATGATGTACTGACCCCTGGGCAAGCGACCACTCTGTCGGCGGGATCCGCCAGGGAGGTGACGCGGACAGGGATATAAGGTCCGCGAACCAAGTCCTCCTGGGCCAATGTGGGGCGAGGAGGATGATCTCCGCCTTCAGCAATATTACCCGCCGTATGACTTTGGGGATCAACGGGAGAGGTGGGAAGGCGTATAAGAGTTCCTGCGGCCACCGGCAGCGTAGAGCGTCCATGTCCTCCGCGCCCGGCATCCGGAACCTGGTCACGAACCTGGGGAGTTTGGCGTTCGCCGGTGTCGCGAACAGGTCCATGGTCGGTGTTCCGAAGCGGTTGGAGATCTCCTGAAAAATGTCCGGGTGTAAGGACCACTCTGCCGGATTGATAGCATTCCGGCTGAGCCAGTCTGCTGTGGTGTTGTCGACACCAGAAATGTGTTCTGCCGTGATTGAAGGCAGGTACCGCTCCGCCCACAGTCCCAGAACCATTGCCTCGTTCATAAGGGCCTTGGAGATGGTGCCCCCCTGACGATTTATATGCGCTTTTGTCGTCACGTTGTCCGTGAGGACGAGGACATGACGGCCGGACAGATGCTGTTGAAAATGAGTCAGAGCCAACCGAACTGCCCTGAGCTCTAACAGGTTTATTGACAGAACCTGTTACTTCCTGGACCAAGTCCCCTGGGCGACTAGAGAGTCGGTGTGGGCCCCCCAGCCCGTGGTGCTGGCATCGGTCGTCAGGGTCATCCGTTGCGGTTCCAGGAAACAGGAGCCCTTGCTGAGCGCGGGCGATGACCACCACTGGAGCGACCTCCTTGCTGACAGCGGCATCCGGACCCTCGCAGGAGAGTTGCTGCGATTTGCCCGCTGGAAGGGGAGAAGAAACCATTGAAGGTCTCTGGAGTGCAGATGAGCCCACGGGACGATATGTATCGCCGAAATCATCTTCCCCAGGAGGGAAGACAGCTGGTTCAGGGGAACCTTCGTTTGGGCCAGAACTTGCTGGACTATCTCCAATATGCTGTCTCTCCGTTCCTGGGACAAGTAGACCCTGCACTCCAGAGAGTCAATAATGGCCCCCAGGTGGGTGACCCTGGTGGAGGGGGATAACTGGCTCTTACCCAAATTAACGAGAAACCCGTGGTGTTCAAGTGTGTTGAGGGTTACCTGGATGTCCTGCTGGGCCTGAGACAGGGAAGAGGACTGGATAAGTATGTCATCCAGGTAACACTGAATACGCACGGGAATAGCCCTGAGGTGGGCTGTCAAGGCGGCCAGAACCTTGGTAAATACCCTTGGCGCTGAAGACAGGCCGAAGGGCAATGCCTGGTATTCATAATGCACCCCTGCATAGCAAAATCTGAGGTATTGGCGATGGGATGCGTGAATTGGAATATGGAGGTAGGCCTCCGTCAAGTCAATTGAGGCGAGAAAGTCGCCGCGCCTAATGCCCGCCAGAATTGATTGCAGGGTATGCATCTTGAATTTTCTGTACCTCACATATCTGTTAAGGCGTTTTAGATCGAGAATTGCTCTCCATCCCCCCAAGGATTTTGGGACTACAAATAAGATGGAATAAAATCCTTGCCCCTGCTGGTCCTCGGGCACCAGTTGGATGGCTCTAATGTCCAATAGGTGCTGGATTGCCTGATCTACGAGGACGCGTTTGGAAATGCTGGAAGACAAGGGGCAGCGTAAGAAAAACCTCGGGGGGGTGGAGATAAATTCCAGGTACAGTCCTGTCAACAGGGTTTGTAAAACCCATGCGTCATTGGTGATTTCCTCCCACCGACTGGCAAAGAATGCCAGTCGACCCCCAATGGGAGGGATCGGGTCACATCTACTTGTACCGGCGGTAAGGGCGCCCACCGGCTCCTCTAAAGGGCCGTTTGGTTTGCCCACCCCGGAAAGGCCGGTCGACGGACGAGCGTTGCCGTGACCCATAGGAATTCTGGGAAGTCCCGTACTGAGGCTGGGAAGACCCGTATTGACCCTGACCCGATTGGTATTGGGTCTGGTATCTACTGTAAGAAGTGTCAGAGGCTCTGGACCCCCGACGATAAGGGGGGGCCTTGTTGTAGGACTTCCTCGTGTAGGAGGGAAGAACTTTCCTCTTGTCCTTATTTTCGGTGGTAATGCGGTCAAGGGCCGGGCCGAACAGCGACTGACCCGAAATCGGGGCTGCGGCTAGCTTCCATTTGTGCCGCAGGTCTGCTGGCCAGCTGCGGAGCCAGTGCATCCTCCTGGCCACAACTGCCGTGCCCATCGCCCTAGCCGCAAAGCGTCCTGCCTGCAACGTGGAGTCGGAGGCGAACTGGGCGGCCGCTATTAATTTGTTGATGTCACTATGCGCTTTTGTGTCAGCCTGAGGAATGTGGTCTTGGAGACCATGTAACCATTTAAGGGAGGTCCGGCAAAAAAAGGACGCCGTCGTGGATGCTCTGACCGCCCATGCAGCCGCTTGGTAGTTCCGTTGGAGAATAGATTCCACGCGGCGTTCCTCCGGACGCAGGAGGTCATCTGGGTCCCCTGGGACAGGGGCGTTAGAATACAGAGCCAACACAGGTGGATCGACGTCTGGAACTGGCAGGTGCTGGGCCAGGCGAGAGGAAACGTTAAAATAACGTTTGTCCAGGTTTGTGGGTGAAGGTCCTGAGGCAGGAGATTGCCATTGTTTTGTCACGGCCTCGACAAATAAGTTTGGAGTTGGGATCACTTCCATAGGAGAAGTGGAAGCCTCCCCAAAAATGGGATCCCCCTGATCCGGTGTGGTCTGGGGGTCAGCTGCCGATGACGGAATGTTGGCAGTCGCCCTGGCCTTGTGTAGCAAGGAACGGAAAAGGCTGGGGTGGAAAAGGGCGGTGGAAGTGGAGGGTTCCGGGGCCAAGTCCTCGTCATCCGACAATTGAGGGTGGAGATGGTCCCCACCAGCTGGTAATTCATCAAGTTCCCCCTCCTCCCGTTCTAGGTCCCCAGCAAGAATGGGGGAGCTGTGCATGGAATAGTCATCGGCGTCCATCTCGTCTGAGGAGACAGGCGCCGGGACTGCAGGAGGTGAGGCGACTCTGCGTGGTGCGGGGGGAGGCTGAGAAGGATGCGCCATGGCCTTGACTGCTGCCTCGATGCCGCGCTGTATGGCCTCATTCATTCTGTGCTGCACTGCAGGGTCTTCCAGCGGATCTGCATGAGCGCTGGGAATGGGCCTGCGCTGAGTGTCTGGATCTGAGGCCTGAGAGGCACCCCACACGTCGCCCTCCCGCAGGTGTATATTGGAACCATCAAGGGAGACATGATCAGGTGAGTGTCTCTGCCTGGGTCCTTGGTCCCCTGCCAGTAGCCCTCTGGGAGGATGCCCTGGTGTGCCATGGGGGCGTGGGGTGCCATGGTGGGGTGTCTCATATTCCCCTGATTGCTGCTTGGAGGTTCCCTTAAAATTGTCCCCCTTGGAAGAAGCCTTAGAAGACTTCTTAGTCTTGGTAGGGGGGTGTGTGGAGGGGGGAACGCTCCCTGCAGTCATTGGTGGTGCGTGGCAACTGCAAAGATTCGGGGACGGCCTCAGCCGGAAGAGGCCTTTGGGACTTTGATTTGGCCTTCCCCTGCTTGCTCGCACTTTCCGCCATTAGAAATAAAGCCAGCAAAGTCAGCAAAAAAGTTTATTGTTTGTTGGCGGCAAACTGCGCCAGCCGCTCTTCTCCGCTGCTTCCGACTCGTCTGGAGGGAGGAGGGCGCACTGCGCGTGCGCGCGCTCCCCAGCTGATGGGCGGGCGGCATGAGGGAACCCCGACGGCGGCTGACGTTAGCGAAGACGGTGACCAATCAGCGTGCAGAGTTTCGGCTAACAAGATGGCCGCCGGCGACGTCAGCGAAATCGGCAAACGGCTCTTCGCGCCACTTTAGAAGCGCTCGGGATGGCCCGCCGCCGAAGAAGGCCTGTCAGGGATTGCCCTGAGGGAACGGCCTAGCGATGTCGGCCTAGCAGATGCAGGAACCTGCTGGGACGGCCGAGGACGCGACGAGAGACGTACGCCGGCTATGGGAGGAACACTCCAGCCGGAGGGGGGTAAGCCGGTGGCCGCCCAAGCGCAGGGCTTCTGCGGCGTGTCTATATTATTTTCTGGCTTCCCCCCACAGTCGTTGTCAGATGTTCAATCAGATAGCAGTAGTGCCCAACGTGGTGAATCCCAGGGAGGTGTCCACCCCCACCGGGACGTTGGGCAAGCAGCCCAGGCAGCCGCCTGAGCTGGCTCAACCCAGGGAAGGTGTGGATGATAATGACAGCTGTCACCTGGGGAGACTTAGAATGGCAAGCAGAAAAACTCACTGGTGTAGAACGATCAGGATCAGATAGCTGAGGAACTGGCCTCCAAGGATGGAGAAGCACAATGCCCTTTGGCTAAAGACCGAGATTAAAAGAGGGGGTGCCAATCTAGGTTGGCACTATTTATACCTTTTCTAAGACTCGGTCCTATTGGCTAGAGGGCAGATTTAACCCATTCCTTGGAGGCTAGCTCCGCCCACTATGGAGAAAGAACAGATTCACCATCCTGACAGCTCCACACTTCCTCTCTTTCTGTGTGAACCTGTACATTCCCATTAGCTCATTCCCTTCTTAACAAAAGGGAAAAACATTTCCATTATCATCCCTTCCTCTCTCTCTGTTCCCACAAAATTGGTAAAAACATATCCTGTTATCTGAGAACAGTGAAAATGAGCTGACATCCATAAAATACATTTTGTCACACAATATTATTTATCCATTACAAATAGCTTTCAAAATGGTTGCGCTATGGCTCTTTTTACATGTCTAATTTTAACAAAAATAAATTCATTTCTCACATGTGTATTTATGTGCATGTGTGCCTGACCCATAGAAATGTACATTATGCCAGAAAGTTTTCTTAAATGTAGTCACACTAACTCCTCCCAATTATTTAAATAGATCTACTCCAAGGTAAGTCAGGATTTAACTCTAATACTAAACAGGACATTGTTACATTTCAGACTATACTTGTACAGAGCTGTTAAAATTAATTAAAATTTCTGGAAGTATACATTATTCTCTATTATTTAAAAGAAGATACAATAGCACTGGGCCTCTTCAGAGCAAGCATTTATTTTAAAAAGCTTCTTTATTTTGTTAAGTTGTCTAGATTTACAGGGAACTCCAACCTTGGCAACTTTAAGACTTGTGGACTTCAACTCCCAGAATTCCACAGCCAGCAAAGCTAACAAAGCTGGCTGTGGAATTCTGGGAGTTGAAGTCCACAAGTCTTAAAATTGCCAAGGTTGGCGACACCTGGCTAGAACAACAATAAAGCAGTCTTTAAAAAATAAGTCTAATAATTTGAACATTCTACAGACATTTATAGTTATTCACTTACCCCCTTGCATCCAGCAGAAAATAAAAATCTGCGTGCCTCTCCCAGTTATTTGCCTCTTTGCAGCTAGTTTCACTTTCATTTTCCCACGTGGCAAACCTAATCAGCTGTAGGTCGGGAACCTGCTACTGACTTGCTTGGCTTTTCAGGCTCTTCCCTCTTTCCTGCAAGCAGGTAAATTGCTGGAAGACAGAGGCCAAAGGGTGGGGGTGGCTGGGTGGGTGGGGCTGCATTCGGTGTATAAGACGCACCCAAGTTTTCACCCTATTTTGGGGGGTAAAAAGGTGCGTCTTATACTCCAAAAAATACAGTACATGTGAGCAAATGAATGGTTGCATAGAGTGTTTGCCAAAGATGACTTGATGGTTGGCTTGTAAATTCAATTACCACATATATTTGAGCCAATATATTATTTGAAATATGCCTTGCTTTTGTCTGTGATGAAGAAATGAAAACAAGTATGCCTTCTTGTGTCTGTTGTCAATATTATTGCTTAAATGTATTCTTTAATTCTCTCACCTTCATACCGTGTTCAGGAAAAAAAATAGGAATACCTAGATACAGCTCCAGACAGAGGGAAATCATTGGCTACAAAAAGAAATGAAATACAAGCGTTCAATATGTGTCGGTTGCTGTTCTTCCTGTCAATAATCCTGTGACAGGAATCCTTTCGCCAGATGAAAAACACATAAACTTTTGTTCTCCCCCTGTTTATTGCAGCATTCACCAATTAATCATAGTTAGCAGTGAAGCACCTATATACAATACCATAAAAATGTAAGAGGTCTTATGGATAAATAAATATGACATGGAGGATTCATATCGAAACATATATTGTATCAAGCCATCTATGGGAGACAGAAAAGGATATCAAGTGTAAAAACACAATGGCTTTTTTATTCTTCACAAATAAAAGCCAGCCTGTATATATTGATTTTTGGAAAAGAGAAACTACAGATATAAATTACAGTAGACATCATTTTTCTTTATTGGTTTCTGCAATTGTGTCTCTGTGTTCATTTTAGCCACACTTCAGTTTATGTTACATATAACTTTACATGAAAAACAGAATATAGAAAGCTCAGAGAAACAACAAAATAATGGACCTTGTTAGAATTATATCAAACCAAACAAGTCACACAGTGTGGTAAATAGCTGGATGAATCTAAATTTATTTATTTATTTATTTGAGGTTCTTCTATGCCGCCCTACTCCCTCAGGACTCAGGGCGGCGTACAACATTTTAGGGAACATCAAACAAATCATTAAAAACAAATTAAAACAATTTTAAAAAATGTATAACACCATACATACATACATGGGGGAGACGTCAGATGTAAGGTCGTCTCAAAATCACCCCGCCTGCAGGAAGAGCCATGTCTTAATGGCTTTTCGGAAGGCCAGCAGGGTGGAGATGATTCGGATCTCTGGGGGAAGTTGGTTCCAGAGAGCAGGGGCCCCTACAGAGAAGGCCCTCCCCCTAGGCCCCGCCAGTTGGCACTGTTTGGCTGACAGGACCTGGAGGAGACCCACTCTGTGGGACCTGACCGGTCGAAGGGAAGTATGAGGTAGTATGCGGTCCCGGAGATAGCCTGGTCCTAAGCCATGTAAGGCTTTAAAGATGATGATCAACACCTTGAATTGTACCCGGAGACCAATGGGCAGCCAGTGCAGCTGGCGGAGTATAGGTGTTATGTGGGTGTATCTTGAAACACCCACCACAGCATGCGCAGCCGCATTTTGCACTAGTTGAAGTCTTTGAATACTCTTCAAGGGTAGCCCCATGTAGAGCGCATTGCAGTAGTCCAATCGGGAGGTGACAAGGGCATGAGTGACTGTGAGTAGAGCCTCCTTCTCCAAGTATGGTAGGAAGGAATAAAGGAACATATATTAATTAGGATTATATGGCTTAATGAATGATCAAGAACATCTTCACAGCATTTCATCAATCAAGAGGCACCCTTCATATTTGTAAAAAAAAAATTTAGGAAAATCACTGGAAGTTGCTCTTGGTTAAAAAAATGCCTTTCTACCTTATTTATATCTATGAAATTTATGTTCCATGCAAACATGATTCTGATTGTTTTAGTTTCCATAAATTATTGTTATTTTCTTTTCCATCACCTTAGCAATTTCCTTCAGACTAGTTAATTTTAATGTATTTAATACTGAATTTCTAGTCTACAAAGAGACCATGGAAATATATATAAAAAAATGTCACAACGCAAAAAAAAAGAAATATTAAAAATTATGTCAAAATATTCTTTTCTCCATGTATGTGTATTCACTAGTTTGTCTTAGCCCTCTTGACATTCAGAAGAGTCACATACAGACTTCAATGAGAACATATTTTTCATTTTCTTTATCTGTTTCCAATTGTAAAAAAAAAATCCTAAGATTGCTACTGTGAAGAGGTCTGTCTTTCTCAAGCTAGAAATACTGTAGTGGTTCACTTTCAACTCAGCCTTCCTTTGGTCCTGTTCATTTGAGGAACATCTTTAATGACATTCTAATATGGTTTATTGCATTTAATTATTTTTATGGCCAGAAGAAGTATAATCTGTCCTGCTGCGTTCTTTGTTTAGGCCACTTCTGACCTTCACTTTGAAACTGTTCATTTAAAGCTTTTTTGAATTTTTAATCTATAACAAGATGAGGGGGGAAATGAAAAGTCTTGCCTCTAGAAAAAAACAACTTGTATAATTATTTTTTAAAGGTGATTTTCATTTTAAAAAGATATTCAACTTTATCTGTCATTGCTACTTCAGGAAAGATGATTTTTAGAAAGGTGAAATAAAAGCACTTGGATTTGAGATGATGGAAGAGGGGTTAAATTAAACAATTACACTCAGACTGGCATCACCTTGATTTGGAAGTAGACTAACCCAACTAGATTATCTTACAATTCAAAGCTAAGAAATACTTTTGGTTTTATGAGCCTAATTTTTCATCAGAAACTATGCTAAGTGAAACCATCATTGGAAAATATCATGGTTAACCTATTTCCATATAAAGAACAATCCTGGTGATCAGAATGCTAAACAAACAAGCTAAGTGAAATATGCATAATATTTATAACATAATAAAACAAACCAGTCTTATATACAATCTTATATTGATTAATTGGTTGTGTGATATCAAGTTTTTTTTTATTTCCAGCAATCACATTTTCTCCATGATGATCTATCACCTATTCTTCAACTCTCTCAATAGTGCACTCATCTCCACTTTAATTGAAACTATCCAACCTGTTGTTGGTTGCCCTCTTCCTCTCTTTTATTCCACCCATCCCAGCATTAAAACCTTTTCCAGAGAGCTAGATCTTTGCATAATGTGTCCAAACTAGTATAATTTGAGCCCAATCATTGGTGCCTCCTTGATAACTCTGAGTTGAATTTGTTCAATGATCCATCAATTTGTTTTCTTGGCTGTCTACAGTTCTCTCAGGAATCTTCTACAACACTGAATTTCAAATCTGTCAATATTCTTCCTATGCTGCTTCTTCAAAGACTAACTTTCACTTTCATAGCTTGAATACCATAGTTTACATAATCCTGATCTTTACAGGTATAGACACATCATGGCATTTAAATATCTTTTCCAGAGTCTTAATGGCTGCTTAACAATTGTAAATATCAAATTGTTATATACAGTAAGTATTCATCTAACATAACTTCTACTACTTGCCAGAAATAGACACAATATTTGATTATTTATCAGTTTCCTGTATTAGGATTCACTACAAACCTATCAGTCTCCACAAAATAAATAAAAAATAAGATCTGTTAACCTCTGATTATTGTTATGCTAGGACCATCTCATTCTCTTTCACACCTACTATTTTCTTCCTTCAATAAAATAATTAAATTATTTGTTAACCTTGTCTAAGCTTGTGTTTCAGGCTTGGGTGCCTATCAAAAGAGATAACCCACATGTATACTGCATTTACAAAACTCCCTTCAGTGTGATATGCATATATTCATGCAATGTTTTGATCTTCAAGTAGTTCAGAGGACTACTGTGTTATTGACTAAATCTGCTAAATTCAGGTTATGAGAGGAATTAATCTGTGAAGATGATGGAGATGGAGATGGAGGAGATGGAGGAGGAGGAGGAGGAGGAGGAGGAGGAGGAGGAGGAGGAGGAGGAGGAGGAGGAGGAGGAGGAGGAGGAGATAATAGGAAAACATATGAATCATTGATAAAGACTCATATTTATATTAGGCTTTGGACATCCATTCTGGAACTTTGTTTCATGAGTCATGCATTTTGAAGGTACTTTAACTTACTTATGTATGACAAAGTGGCATATGAAAGCCAAATGTTTTCTGTTATAAGAAGATTCTTCTGTTGAAGAGAGGAAATGCCCAGAAGCAAAAAAGAAAAAGGAGTAAAATGAGGGTGACAAATCAGCCATTATAGTACTTAAATGAAATTAAGCTAATAGCCACTCAAGCATGGCAGCATTTGACAGATAAAATTTCTAGGTAACCAGCCACATTGTGGTGCCTGTGAGAAAAGACTAATCTTAGATAAGATGCCCTGTCACCAAGTTGTTGGAAGCTCTGTGAAAATAGTTGTCCTTGTCTGCTAATGAGATAGCCATTGGTTGTTTTTTTCACCAGAGATTGCTGAGACTGGGTCAGTGGACTTCCATGAAATTTTCTAGCATTTCTATTCGTTCAGGTAGGTTTACTCAGTGTCTTCATATAGAATAGTTTTTCTAATTGTTATACTACAGCTTATTGTGACAAGTATCTAGAAATGCCAATTTAATGAAACAGAATCCAAACAAGGCAGATTATTAGTACTGTGAATTTGGAACCAGCTGGCTTGTTCCAAATGGAATCCCATCATGTAAGGATCTCCAACCTGAGAAAAGTTATATTAATCTTATGGCAAAGTAATTTCAATATTGCATTTCTCTGCAGTGAAGAAAAAAAAATTGAATGCCACCAAATTATACAAATATCCATATTTGTATCCATATAAGCTCTCAGGACCTTATAACAGGCCTTTCAGAGGACTCCCCCAATTTCAATATTAGTCATTAGCCAACTTCAAAACTTTTTGGGAGGAATTCAGGAAGAGAAACAGTACCTTGTGCAAATGTTCATGTTCTACTGGAAAAATAAGGGAACTCTATGATGTTTGTTGGAGGATTGTGTTCTGTACCATAGAGAATAACTAAACTGTCCTGTTATACAATCAGGATATTAATTGGGATAAGCTATGGTGTCTCAACCCCAGTACTAGCTGTAGTATGGGAAAATTGGGAGTCATCACCTTAGGGCAAGAGTCTCCAAACTTGGCACCTTTAAGACTTGTGGACTTCAACTCCCAGAATTTCTCAGCCAGCCACGTTGGAAACCCCTGCCTTAGAGCATTGTTTCAAGAACTAAAGAAGTGTGCTCAGAAAAAGCTCTTGATAAATATTATTTTATCCTTTCAATACATAGCAATGGACTCCATTGCATATGAAGCAGGCTTCAAATAATGAAATGTAAAATATCATATAATAAAATGCTTGTCTGAAAAAGGTTGAGTCTCAGAATCCAAAACTGTCTTTTCACATATGAGCTTAGCAACGCTGTTTTACTGCCTATAAGTAGACACAATAAAGCCAGCTTATAACCATCTAGCAAAAAAGGAATTGCAATTAAAAAAAATCAGAACCGTACAACAAAGGCCTCTTTATGCCTGAGCTGCCTGTAAAGATGCCAATTATTTTCAAGAAGAAAGATGGTTGTACATGAGCATTCTGGCTATCCAATTAAGATAAGGCCCCTTAATGCAGAACATAGAAACTGTGCTGGTTCTTAGTATGAATTAATAAAATTAATGATGATATTGCTTACAGTTCCCCCATTGACTAAAAGGATGGGTATATTCGCTCCTTGGCTTCTTTTGAATTTAAATAAAAGGATACTATAAGGCATTTGAGAAAGTATGTCATAAAACTTGTCCCTGAATATATTTTGGGTATTTGCATAGCATCCTAGGAAAACATTGCACACCCTCAGACCACAATATTTATATTTTTGTTTTGTTGCAGACCAAACATGTGTAATGCACACATAATTAATATAATAGGAAAAAAACATTTCTGCTTTTACAGTGATATTAAAATTAATGGCAAATACATTTGCTCCAGTTTGTGATGTAGAAAAAAATTCAAAGCTAGGGAATTATAGTATTGCAGTAAGACAGAGAAATAGCTTTATTAATCATGAGGGATACAACATTTTCAGCATTGTTTAGCCATTGATAAACATGGTTCAGCCATGTAAGTAGGCAGCCTAGATATCTGGGGCATAATAATGTGCAAGGATAGCATTGCCTTGTACACATCCCCTGACCTTATTATTAGCACCTAAGCATGAAGTCTTGAAAATATAAAATTATAATGCTTACCATCTTGCCACTAAAATAATGTCATGATATCTACACATGAAGATCCTCTTAAAGCCCCCAAAACAGGTAAGGATCTTTAACACAGAAACTCATTAACTGGAAACACATAGCATTTGATAATGGAAATGGTCTATAGACCTTTTCTCTAACACTGCTTCCATCAACACCAGTTTCCTGAAGTGACTATTTGCTTTAGAATAACAGATATTGCTAAATATTACTTCAAGCTAATATTTAGCAACATATTTGGACTCTCACTTTGGCTAAATTTCAAAGGAATTGGCCTGGTGAAATTCATCAGTGATGGTTTCTTCTGACTTTAGCATGCACGAATGTCAGTATGAACTCCCATAGTCTGCCCAAAACTCTGAGATTACTGCAAACTCAAACCACATCGGTTAGATTAGATAAGTGATGGAATTCTTAAAAAAAAGTTGAATGACAACTCCCAGCATTCCAAAAGAAGCTTGGCTGAGGTTGTTCTACGGTCAGTTCCCCAATTCCATGGAGAATTATTCTTTCCCATTTAACTATCTCTTATTCTTCTGCTCCCCCACCCCACCCCATGGCATTAGTAACAGGATGGAGAGGAAGAAAGGAAATAGAGACTTTTTTTCCCTCCCTTTATTACTATTTCCCTTCCTCCTCCTTATCTTCTCTTCTTTCCTAGGAAGGAGAGGGGGAACTAGCTGTTCAGCTGGTATTATCTCTGTTCTGTCCCCACAAAGCACACAGCCACATAAGCATGTTACAGTAAGATTTTTACTAATAATCTTTTATCCGTACAGGATGCACACACCAATGTTACAAACAAACTTTCTTGGCAAACCCCCAGCTACTAATTCACTTCATTAATATCGGGTACTAGTTCAAAGAAGTCGCCAACAATGACGAACCAATTAAGTCTACTTATCTTACGGAGTTTCTTGACTTGGCAAAACTCCTAGAGTTGGCAAAGTTCCTAGAGTTGGCAAAGTTCAATCTTTGATAACAAAACGCGACAGAGAAGCACCAAACAAACTCTGATCAAGACGGGATTTTCCAGCGTTGTTCTCTACAACTTCCCAGCTGCATCGACTCTTCTTAAATAGACTTAAGGGCATGGTGGCCAATTAGCCCCAGATCTCACTCCCGAGTAGACCTCCTTTGGAGTAGACCTTTCTGCCTCTTGGCCGCCTGGTGTGCTCTGGCATAGCAATAGCAATAACAATAGCACTTAGACTTATATACCGCTTCATAGTGCTTTACAGCCCTCTCTAAGCAGTTTACAGAGTTCAGCATATTTCCCCCAACAATCTGGGTCCTCATTTTACCGACCTCAGAAGGATGGAAGGCTGAGTCAACCTTGAGCCTGTGAGATTTGAACAGCTGAACTGCTGAACTGCAGTGCTGCATTTTAACCACTGCACCACCTCGACATTCCGGACTGGATTAGTAGCCTCTCCTTTCTCAGCACTGCCACGAGACACTGAAAGCTCCAAAGGCCCAGGCTGCACAAGCTGCGAGCAGGCCACAACACTCTCGCTGTAATTCAGGTGTGCCATCCAAAAGCCTGCTTTTCCCTCATAGCTGTGTTGGGAGCATTGAAGCTCTTCCAGGTTGAAAGCATTGAACGGTGGGATGCCAGTTGGGGGTTCCCTTCATGTCCCCATTAAGTTGCCCATCAAAGTGGCACCATCTATTTACTTGCAGTCACTCACTTTCGAATTGCTGGGTAGGCAAGAGCTGGTGTGTGTGACAGGAGCTCACTTCATCCCATGGCAGCAACCAGTTCTTGAACACAAGCCAGCCAATTGTAAGCCCAGCATCCTAACCTCATGAGCCACCATGTTCCCTAGCCCCCATAGCTTAGATATGGGGAGAGAGGCTTTTATAGAGAAGGAATGGAAGGCATTTGTACAAACATTGCTTCTCCCTTTCCTCTCTCAAGTGCTCTTGACACACATGGGTTAGCAAGAGAAATGGGATATGTGGCTTTTTGGCTAAGTGAGGAAACAATGACTATTACTGGAAAAGGTGAAGCAATAGGAGAGGGGATGCTCTCTGCTGTCTCAGCCAGCCAACTAGAACAGAGGAGGTATAGGCCCTTAACTATACCTAGATTCAATACCCGCAATAGGAACAAGCTATATTGATGGATTTGTCTGTTTTGAGGCACTCTGATTGAAAGTGGAATGATTTTTGGAACCTGACTCTATCTTATTTTTTATTATTTTGGTTTAGGATTTTCATTTTGTATGTTATATTTCTGATTATTTGATTGCTTTAATGTTCTGTGGACCATTCAGAGTCACTGCTAAGAGATAGGTGATTATGTAAGTTGTGCTTCTCTGCTGAAGAAGTCAAAAAATAGCATCTAACCAATTAGTGAATTGACCACAACACAATCCATTCAGATCCATTAAACCATTTCCTGAGGCTCTTAAGGTTGTCATTCACAGGTTGTGTAGAAGATCTGGTAGACTTAGAATGCTAGAGCCAATAAGGAAACTTTAATAAGTCTGTTCTTGGCCATTTTCCTATTCAAAAATTGTCTCTGCTTTAATTCCATTTTTTCATTAATTAATTCAATAATAGAATAGAATAGAATAGAATAGAATAGAATAGAATAGAATAGAATAGAATAGAATATACAATACAATACAATACAATACAATACAATACAATACAATACAATACAATACAATACAATACAATACAATACAATACAATACAATACAATACAATACAATACAATCATGAAGCTCTTCTAGTCCAACCCCCTGTTTAGGCAGGAAACCCTGTACCATTTCAGACAAATGGTTATCCAATCGCTTCTTAAAAACTTCCAGTGTTAGAGCATTTACAACTTCTGGAGGCAAGTTGTTCCTCTGATTAATTGTTCTGTCAGGAAATTTTCCCTTAGTTCTAGGTTGCTTCTCTCCTTGATTAGTTTCCACCCATTGCTTCTTGTCCTGCCCTCAGGTGCTTTGGAGACTAGCTTGACTTCCTCTTCTTTGTGGCAAAGATATTGGAACACTGCTATCATGTCATCCCTAGTCCAAAGTGACCAGATTTTTTTATTTTTAAGCGGGACGAGGGGGGCCGCCTGGGCGCCGCCATTTGTTTTGCCCTCTGTGCATGCGCAGAACGCTGTGCATGCGCAGAGGGCAAAACAGCAAATGCTGGCGTCCAGGTGAGGTGGGGGGGAGAGGGGGGGAGGCAGGAGGGCGCTTGGATGCCTGGAGCTCGCGACAGGTAAGCTGCCGGCTGCCTCCTTTCCCCGTCTCCCACCTCCCGTTCGTTGCTTGCCAGCCCAGCCGAAGGGGAGGCGGGAGGCGAGGAAAGGCCTCCCGAAAGGGAGGCAGGCTCCCGAAGGGCTGCCGGCTCCGGGAGCCAGCAGCCCTTCGGGAGCCCGCCTCCCCTTCGGGAGGCCTTTCCTCGCCTCCCGCCTCCCCTTCGGCTGGGCTGGCAAGCAACGAACGGGAGGCGGGAGATGGGAAAAGGAGGCAGCCGGCAGCTTACCTGCTCCAAGCATCCAAGTGCCGCAGTCTCCCGGTCGCCCGCCCGACCCCAGGGCAACGGCGGCAGCGAGGCGACGGGGGGAAGAAAGGGGAGGGGGACGAGGAAGGGCTGTTTGCGCCACTCGTAAGCTCAAAGCGGCGACGGCTCCTCGTCCCTCACCCCTCCCAACAGCAGCGGCGCCTCCGAGGGCAGGGCTAGGGATGGGGCGGGGGAAGGAGAGGAGGAGCAGCCTCCCTTCCCCCTCCCCCCAGCTTCCAGCCGCCGCCGGAGGAGTCAACAACGCGGGATGCCCGCCCGCCGCCAACGCCGCCCATGGCCGGCCCGAGCTGAGAGGCCTGCTGCCTTTCAGACTGATTTTTTGAAAGAATGCCCTAGTCGTGCATTCTTTCAAAAAATCGGGACTTTTTAGAGGACGGGCGGGACGCGGGACAAATCATGAAAAAGCGGGTCTGTCCCGCCAAAATCGGGACGTCTGGTCACCTTACCCTAGTCCTTCTTCTCATCAAACTAGACATACACAATTCCAGCAAGGGTTCTTTATGATTTAGCCTTCAATCTCCTAATCATCTTTGTTGCTCTTCTCTGCACTCTTTCTAGAGTTTCAACATCTTTTTTACATCGTGGCGACCAAAACTGAATGCAGTATTCCAAGTGTGGCCTTACCAAGGCATTATAAAGGGGTATTAACACTTCCTGTGATCTTGATTCCATCCCTCTGTTTATGCAGCCTAGAACTATGTTGGCTTTTTTGGTAGCTGCAGCACACTGCTGGTTCATATTTAAATGATTGTCTACTAGGACTCCAAGATCCCTCTCACAGTTACTACTATTGAGTGAGGTACCACATACAGTATACATTACCTGTGCATTTTGTTTTTCTTACCTAAATGTAGAACCTTATTTTTTTCACCATTGAATATCATTTTGTTAGATAGCGCCCAATGTTCAAGCCTGTCAAGATCCTTCTGTATTTAAGCTTATCTTCTGGAGTGTTGGCTATTCCTGGTAGTGTCGACTCTGAACTTGGTGTCATCTGTAAATTTGATGAATTTCCATCTATCCCCTCATCCAAATCATTGATGAATGTACCGTATATGTTAACATTTGTAGTTGTCAATTATCATTTGATAACCATGATCATTCTGTCAGGATTCTATATCCAAATATAAGGTTCTAACCTTATATTTTGTATTTCCATAATGTGTATTGTTGAATTACAACAACTGTTTGACTGGACAAAGATACACTTAATATTATGCATATATAGTATTAGCAAGAAGTCTGACAGGATTTTTTTTGTTTAATTCCTCATGCTCCTGAAGTATGTAGTTTTTCTACATTATATAGTACAGCAAAAAGATTTAAAATATTTTATTTCATTGTTGCTGCTTGATTTGAACTAGTGATAGATAATTTATTGCCCTTCAGAAATTATGAAACTGCAATTCTCAGGTAAAGGATGCTAAATTATACTTCAGCAACATCTAGAAGGCCACCTGTCTGTACTATACAAAATGAAATGAAATAATCCAAAAGCCTTTATTAATCTCAATATAGTATTAGTATTAAAATATTAATATCTCATTAATATTTATTTATACATTTTTGTTTAATATTGAGTTGCAGACTATTTTAACCTTGAAATAGAGCTATATAAAACTAGTGGTACTGAATATATATATAATGCACCCATAATGCAGTCTGCGCCATTTGTGCATGTGCGCATGACCCATCCATGCTCCCCCTGTGCATGCGCCTCGCACTGCAAATGTCACATGCAACCCCCCCACTGCGCATGTGTCCCCCACTTCTTCCAAGAGGGCCGGTGCACCTCTTACCACTCTTACCGGCCCGTTCCCTGGTGAGCATTCCCCAGCCGGCGGCAGGGCTCTCGGCCCCACCACCTCGAAAGCACCATGCACCAGACGGGAAAGTTCTGAACGTGCGGCCTTGCCTGGGCTTCTCCCCGCTGGGAGCAGCAGGTCGAGCAGATGCAGCTGGTGGGACTTTGGCGGATCAGCAGCTGGTGAGGGTGGGATGGTGGTGGGGGCCACCTGCTCAGATGACCCTGTGGCTGCTGTCAAAGCAGGGCCTAGATGCCCGTCTTTGCTCACTCCACCAGCTGTGCAGGTCCCCTGGGCTGTAGTGGTGCGGTGCGAGTGAGGAAGGCAGCGGCAACAGGGAAACGGCGAACTGCCAGACGCTGGTAAGATGAGCGTCTCACAACCCGGCCCTCCCCCTCCCCTGCCTCCCCTGCCACCCCCAAATTGTGCCTGATGATCTTACCAGCGTCTGGCAGTTCGCTGCTTCTCTTGTTGCTTGGCAGGTCTTTGCAGGGAAACTCCTTGAAATGAAAAGTGTGAGTGTGAGAAGTTAATTGCTCGCACTCACGATAACTTTTCCTTTTCATTTTAAGAAGTTTCCTTGCAAAGACCTGCCAAGCAAGAGAAGCGGCGAACTGCCAGACACTGGTAAGATCGTCAGGCACAATTTCGGGGTGGCAGGGGAGGCAGGGGAGGGGGGGCTGGGCTGCGAGAAGCTCATCTTACCAGTGTCTGGCAGTTCGCCGCTTCTCTTGCTTGGCAGGTCTTTGCAGAGAAACTTCTTGAGGGATCTCTCTCTCTCTTTCCGGGCCAAAAGAGTGCCGCCGCAAAAAGAGCAGCTCCCGGCATGCCCCCCTTTCCCCTGGAAGTAGTTGGGGGGCTTATTTTCTGAGGGTGGCTTATTTCAAGGCATGTCCCGAAAAGCCCTGTGGGGCTTATTTTCGGGACATGTCTTATTTTCAGGGAAACACGGTATGAATAAGACCAAAATGGATCTCATTTGTATATTTGCTCTATTGCTTAAAATGCTGCACTAGGTATGGGGAAACCTGACTTTTGGTCCTGCCTCAGACATGAATTCCAGGTTGACTCAAATATTAAATAAATAAACATCATGTCATTAAAAAAATATTTCCTTTAAAAAAAGACAAAAATAAAAAACCTCATGATTCTGTTCATACATATGATGTGATTATGCAGATTTGCATCATCATTTCCTCATTGCACCCTCTCTTCTACAGATTTACCTTTGACTTCAATCAACACAAGGATCATCATCCCTTACTTACATTTAATTCAGTAGGAATTAAGTGGAACTAAATTAGATTTATTCTACTTAAACAAATGAATAAATCATAGTTGGGCAAATTAAATTCTTGGGAAGAAAGAAAGAAATCATAAATCTCTAGGAACATATATGATTTATTCAATATTTCCAATGCAACTGCAGTGATTGATTCAGTATTCCAAAGCATTCCCTTCTTTGTGCCATTAAAACGCCTTGCGAAAAAAAATCCAAACTTATTTGTCTCCAAACTCTCTTAATGCCAGCAGTGATAACTGAATGTTTTGAATTGGGAAACTTAACGGAGTAACCTTTGCAAAGAATTGTAAGGTATTTTATTCCCCACTGAAAAAAATCTCATTCTTTCCTCTTATTTTTAATTATTATTATTATTCTACTCCATTTCTCTCTCCTTCATTTCCCCCTTAACTTCTCAGCTTCCTAATTGTGCATTAAGGGAAAAGAAAATGAGTCCTGCCCTTTTGCATTCTTGGAGTAACCTTTTCTGCTTGAAAGTCCCCTGAAAGACACAACCACTTCTGCAGCAGGTGTAATTTTAATGATGCTTTGATGCCATATGTCAAATCTCATCACTTGCTGTGAGGAGTGACATTTCTTTTGATAGCTCCTAGCAACGGCAATACAAATTGTTGGTAGTCTCTTCACACTGTACAAATAGCTCCTGCAGCAAGTACATTTAATTTCAGGTTCATGCTAGGTTGCACACCATACCAAACCGTGTCCTCTGCTGTTCATGTTCATATTAGACAACTCTCTTTCTTATAAGAGGAAAAGCCCATATATTCTATTATGCCCATGTGAGGCGAATTAGATTCACTTGGACGAAGAGCTTCAGGCAGTGAGCTGTGAAGACAGTGTTCAGTGACCCAGAAGGAACATGAGTAACCTTGAAGTACCATTTGTAAAATGAGATGGAAGTTCTGCTCAGATGTCCATCTATACAGTGCAGAAGGAGTTGCTGCCATAGTACTTCAACATGATCACTTCCCTTTACTCTTAGAAATGAAGACGCCACTTCCAAGGGGTGCTTTAGATGACCCTGCTTCAAAGCACAGCTGGATGCTTCATTCATATGTCATCTAACCTGCTCTACCATTGTGGCCACTGGTGACCAGTCACTTCAGCACTGTCATATATAAAAATGTAGATTTCTTGCCTTAAAATATTACTTTAACCACTGGAGCATATAATGATGTTGAAGCTTCATGATCTAAATCACTTCTAAACATTGGCAGACAATGGTGCTTTTACCATTAAAGTAAGTTTGCCTTTCTTATAGATGCCGGGCAAGCATTTTACAAAACATCCGAATGCTCAGAGGTCACACACAGTTCTTCAGCAATGATGATTTGTGCTCCAGAAGCAATTCAGGAGTAAATAATTCAGATTCACAACATGGCTACAAAGAATATAAAACACAACACTTTTCCCTCTCTGCTCCCACCCTATGGAAAAACTGAATAATTAGCATACTTGCTAATTAATTTGGGAGGTTGGGGCAGTGTTCAGCATGTTTGAAACAGATGAACCATTATAGAGATATAAAAGCTGTATGAAAAAAAACTTCAAATTGGATAAGCAAACTGAAAAGGAAAAGATTAACTCAATTATAGATACATGCAAAGTTGCCTTATGTTAGTCTCATCTGAACAATTGACCTTCTAGAGCTCTACTACTTGATTAGAAAAAAGACTTCCAGAGTGTTTTAAATGTAGCATTTAAAGTATTTAAAGCAAGGCTTGATATTTTTATGGAGATTTCAATGTCTGTGTGAAACATCAGGAAAACTTTGCATAGTTCAATGAAGCCAAGTTCTTTTCCCTGGAACCATATTAAAGCAGAACCAATAGGACATGTTGGATATGTGAATCCTAACAAGAAAAGCATATATCCAACAACTTTCTCAACCCCCAAAATTTCTTCTGGAATGGCATCTAACTAATACACAATGAGACTTGCTTCAGGATAGACTTCAGGTTATACTAGAATATACTTCATCATATTTACCATAAAATACATCTAGGTTCTTGTATGTATGCAGTTCCATTCTCATAAAAATACATGTTGTTAGAATACAAGCAATAGTTTGATTAAAAACATGTTGATGGGAAGAATAATTTCTTAAATCTAAGAGCCACAAAATTCTATGCATTATTAATCCAGCCCAATTTCTCAGATTTTACATCTTGCCCATAGATATTTTCCCTAAAATCTGCCAAAGTAGAGAAATTCAGTTTATATTGATCCATTTGAGACATAATAGTTTGACAATGGTTGTAAGCAGTGATCTAGATTAAGCACCGTTGGAAAGTCAAATAAACTATTTTAGTGTTGTGGCCCGCCAGCAGCCTGTGCAGCTGATAGCTGATTCCAACAGTGAAGAGGCTGATGTGGTGATGCACCAGCAACCTGTGCAGCTGGCACCCAAGTCGGACAGTGAGGAGGCTGGAGAGGACTCGGTGCCAGAGGTGGAGATTCAGCCAGGGCCTTCAGAACCTCCAGAAGCTCCCATCAGTGACAAGCAAGAAGAGGAGGAGCCTATTCTCAATGCATGGGCACGCAGAGCTGCCAAAAGGCAGGAATGGTTCCCCAGGAGGAGGTCTCCTCAGGAATAAGGCTTGGGGCCAATTGGCCCTACTCCCCTAGCCTATTTAAGGGATTGCGACAAAAGAGCCAATTTGCAGGAAACAACTTTGTTCATATTCCTTCGTGTCTTGACTCCAGAAACCTCTGATCTGCTCTTGGCATTTTTCCTGCAAATTGCTTCTGGGCATTTTGCCAACCACCATAAGATTGCTGTTATTTACAAGACTGTTTACTCAGAATTGAGTTATTATTTCGTGGACTCATGCTGGCTGTTAATGAAGTTGAATTAACAGATGGTATTCAGAAAAGACTGCTTTAAACTGTATTTATGTTTGATGACTACTAAGAAAGCTCATTAGTAGTCCTTAATTAGTAAACTAAGGTTTGTACAGACTTTGTGTGTGCTGCGTTCTTTATGGTCCATAGCAGGGGCAGAACATTTAGCAGAGTGAATAGTGAACACTGTTGAAACAGAGTAGCGTTCTTTGCTTTCTGAAGGTCCTTGTTTGCATACAATATTTGCATCAGAGTCAAATATCTGGCACTAATGATGACCATCTGATGATCTCATCCAGCAGTGAGTTGCTCTGAGTTCGGCCCAGTTTTGCGAACCAGTAGCGGAGGCGGGGGGAGGCTCCACCACCCACCCACCTGGGACGCTTCTGCGCATGTGCAGAAGCGTAGCGAGAGCGGGAGCCAGTAGCAACAGGTTTTAGAACCCATTACAGATCTTGTCCCATCTGCCACTCACCAATGCACAGAATCCAATGACTCAATTCATTTCAGAGACAAATCCATTTCACCTAGCAAGAATAAGCCACAGTGCTCTATTTCTAGAACTCTCTGAAGTTACTGAAAGAAAACTATTCTAATGATCGATGTAATAACCTTTGTAATCAATTATGGAACATTTGTTCTTCTCTTTCCACCAGAGAGGAGATGGTAGAGCCTAGCACAATGCAACATCTCTTTATCACTGGAACACTAAGTCACTATTTCCCCATTCTCCTCTGCATTCTATTTCCTTCCCCACCCTAAACAAAGTGGCATAATTGTTTTATTTTTACCTCAGTTATTTTAATTTGCAATGTAGTTTCTCAATGGTGAATTTAACTGGGAACTCTGTGCTAAAGATAGCAATTGAAAAGCACTGACAGATTTTCCAAATCTAGAAGGCTGTGCATGACCAAGTATCTAACAAGTTCACTTATTTTTATTTCCCTGTCCTCCTTCTTTGCGGTCTCATGTGCACTACCTAAATTGTGTTTTGACAATTGTTTGTATAAAAGGGCATTCTTATGCATGAAATAGACTTGGTATCCAATGCCCAACTCAGGAAATTCTAGCTAGAAAGTTTTTTGCTTTAAAAGAAACCAGCTTCATGTCTACCCTCAAATTATAGTGTATTATTGGTTGGAAACAAGGTCAAATTAAAGGAAATTAAGGAAGTTTAGACTTGCAAAAAGGCAATTAGAGATGGGGGAGCTGGAATATAAAAGTATACTTCCATTACCAGGCAGAAAAAGGTCATTACTTGTTGCCTATTTTTATACTACTCAAGTATAATAATACTTGACACAAGTATTGTTATACTACGACACAAGTCAGTTGGAAATGAATTTCATTTGGTTTCCTCATTTCATGGCCACCTCCTGTAATACAGATGTTTCTAGATGTATACTTCCAAACTGATACATTTTCCACCATAATATAATAGATCCATGTTTTAATTTCCTATGCCTGTAGAGTTGTAAGCATTTCAAAATCCCAGTTGGGTGTTGGATTGTTATCACTACTGATTCCTCCTGTATTCAATCTAAGACTGTACACACTTTTTTTTGTTTTATGAAATAAATAGGGCAGGGGTGAAATCCTCCCGGTTCGCCTGGGCCAGTCCTTCGGCGTATAGCCGATGGAACTGGCGGCAGTCGCGGCGCGGAGCTTCTCCCGCCCGCTTTCCCGGCTTTCCCGGCCCAGCTGAACACAATCATTCGGATTATTTTTCCCTCTGTGCATGCGCGCGCATGCACAGAGGGAAAAATAACCCGAATGGCGGCGTTCAGCCGGGCTGGGAAAGCGGGCGGGAGAAGCTCCGCGCCGTGACCGCCGCCAGTTCCATCGGCTATACACCGAAGGACTGGCCCGGGCGAACCAGGAGGATTTCACCCCAGAATAGGGGGTCTTTTTCAAATTCCCCTTTTACTGATTTTTCAGGGTATTACTCTGATAAAAATCTCTCTTTTAAAATGAAATTCAAAAAATCATAAATTATATTTTAATATTATTTTAGCATCTTTTCTTTCTGATTGTAGTGATAATCAGCACATCTCTGGAAAAATTGAAAGGTCTTATAGGAGAAAGAGGGATTGACAAGACTAATTCAATAAAAATTTAATCAATCCTGAGACTGAAAAATTGTCATCGTTATTGAACATAAAATACTCTGAAATCTTTCCTGAAGAATCAAACCTTTGGACAGCTATTGAATATTACTGTCAAACCCCTAGCACATTTGTTCCTATAGTTGTAATTAAAAATTTATGTCATTTGATTCTTATTTTCCCAGTATACATGAATAGGCACAGTGGAAGAGTCAGTCTCCCATCCTTGTGTTGTTTCACTTATAATTCAAGATCTTTGAAGGGCTATCATCAAACAGACCAAAAGTTTTGAGAAAATACAGTGTTAAACACTGTTGGAAGATACTTGGGGTGTCTAAATGAGAAATGAGAAAGTTATGAGTCTGTGTGAATCAATTTTGATTTGATTTAAACTGGCGATTCGATTCAAAGACAAACCAATTCAGTCTGAGCTGCTTCGAGATTTAAGATTCAATTAAGAAGGATTATCCATGGGCTATAAAAATGATTGCAGTGGATTCATTTTTTCTCAGAACAGAATGAAAATACCTTCCAGGATTCTGTGTGTGTGTGTGTGTGTACATGTATATATTCATATATATATATATATATATATATATATATATATATATATATATATATATATATATATATATATATATATATATATATATATATATATATATATATATATATATATATATATATATGTGTGTGTGTGTGTGTGTGTGTGTGTGTGTGTGTGTGTGTGTGTGTGTGTGTGTGTGTGTGTGTGTGTGTGTGTATAGATATAGATATAGATATAGATATATAGATATAGATATAGATATAGATATAGATATAGATATAGATATAGATATAGATATAGATATAGATATTCTTCCTATTAATGCAGAGAGAGCAGGGATGAGGGAAGCAAATCTAAGAATCTTTTAAATGGTTGTTTAAAAATTGAGTAAAGACAAAATTGCACTATATCATTGAAGCAAGTATCATTTAATAATGCATAACTTTTAAAAAATCAAAGAACTATTTAGATTAGAGAGTAATTTTTACCTGATTTTTGACATGAAAAATGAAGAATGAGAACTCTTGACCTTCCTTTATGACATATATATTTTGAGGCCCACTCAAAAGGGAAAACTTCTCATCCAGTTAGGCATTACAGTTGATATAGCTATGAGTGGTGAGGTGGCCTAGAGGTGGAGCTCTCGCCTCACAATCAGATGGCTGTGAGTTCGATCCTAGGTAGAGGCAGATATTTCTTTCTCGGGGCACACTGAGAAAATATCTGCTGGAAAAAAATTCCACATTGGAGACAGAAAGGGCACCCGGCCAGCTCCATTCAGTTGCCCAGACTCCACCCCACAAGGGATTATGGGGTTATTAAAAGAGGATGATGATAGTCTATATAGCTAGGCTTCTTGGGAAGCTCTCTCCCTCCTCTTAATGGGGTGGAAAGACATGGGACCTTGTTAAAACTTGTTCTTTTGGGGACAATACGGGGGAGAATGACAATTGGCATGCCCTTGTAGGGTGATGGAGCCTTTTTGCTACTAATCTCTGTATTATGGCAATAGCACTTAGACTTATATACCGCTTCATAGTGCTTTACAGCCCTCTCTAAGCGGTTTACAGAGTTCAGCATATTGCCCCCAACAATCTGGGTCCTCATTTTACCCACCTCGGAAGGATGGAAGGCTGAGTCAACCTTGAGCCGGTGAGATTTGAACAGCTGAACTGCAGCTAGGAAACTTGGGTTGCTAGGAAACTTGCCTAACTGGATGAGAAGTTTTCCTTTTTGAGTGGGCCTCATCACCTGCAAGATCAGGTTATATTAAGATTGTGGATTTGCAGACAATGCTTTTTTGTTAAGTAATTTGGAGCAGCAGAAGCAGGCTGGTTTACCAAGTACAGCATATCATCTTTGAAAATTTTAAATATTAAGTTAGTGAAGAAAAATATGTGTGAATGAGTATGTGCCTGCATATGTTTACTCTGAGAAATATATTATTATCCTTCTGCCCTATTTCTTCTTTCTTCTTTCCTTTCCTTTGGTTGTGAACACTGGCTTCATAGTCACAGTTCCAAAGTTCTTCATAGTTTATAGATTCTTCTTGAAATATTTAACTGAAAAACATGTTCATTATTTTTCTGTTAAACTCCAGCCAGGTCCTAGGAAGTTTTTAATGAGCAATAGTTGCTATTATAGTCGGAATGGCCAAATTACCCCTTTCAGCAGGATTATTATTTTTGCTCAATTTTTCCAATAATTTCTTTTTAGAGATC
The DNA here is from genome assembly GCA_023053685.1 of Diadophis punctatus similis. Taxonomy (NCBI): domain Eukaryota; kingdom Metazoa; phylum Chordata; class Lepidosauria; order Squamata; family Dipsadidae; genus Diadophis; species Diadophis punctatus. The sequence goes on from JALIGW010000003.1 coordinate 147,031,841, forward strand.
AGATTCTTCATGAAAGAGTTTTCAAACACTGCTTCTCTTGATTCAGTTCAGTTACCTGCTGTAAATTTTTTTAATAAGCACCTAGTATCTCAATATACATTCTATCATTTAGACTGTGTATGATGCTCCACATCTGTTATGATTTCAAACTATGCAGCTTACAAGTCAAATTTTTCATCCTTGCTTTTTAGACACAGGAAATGGGACTCATTTTCACATGAGATCCTTAATGCTTTTGATTTGACAGAGAAGAAATTATCATCAATTTTTAAAAAGGAAAATAAATTTTGGATGAAAATGTTGTGGTGGGATGTGATATTTTTCTGATTACCTTGGTTACAAGTTATCTGAGCTGTGTAAGAATTTTCTTCTTTAATGCATAATTATCTTCTAGCAGAGATGCTGCAGAGTCTCTGATTTCCTTGTGCCCCAAAGACTTGAAGTACCCCTGAGATTTTCAATAATATGAAAAGTGTTAAAGAAAACATCTTCTAAAAAGTAAGAAAAATCACTGAACAACGAGGTGATATTTCAATAGTGATAAATTGCAACTGATTAGGGTGGAAAAACTTCTGTTTTACTGGGTAGGACAGATGATGAAATAGATGAAAGGAGAGGGGGTTGGGGGAAATGGGAGAAAAAAAAGTGTCAAGGGAAGGAAGACTGAAGAGAAATATAAAAACAAAAAGCGAAGGTAATCACTTTGACTGGATAGTTGATTTCCTGATTTATATTAGAGAGCTCTTCCCAAACAGACAGAAATTGGAAGTGCCTACTAACATCAATAGAAAAATCAAAGGCTTTAATGTAACTTGGATTGTTCCTAAGTACGCCTATCCCACAAAACAGAGAAAGTCCAGGGAAGGGTTGTAATCCCGAACTGTGCATATTCATTGCAATGCTTTCTTTTATTTTTTTTGCCCTAAGGCCTGACTAGATCTATGTTTTCCTACTTATTACAACCCCTGCCTATAGGTTTCCCAATTACAATGATTAAAGACAATGAATTAATGGAATTGTTAATTTTTTTCTTTTATATAGATAATTCAGAATGCAAATTTCAAAGACTCCATTGCGCATATAACCTACATTCCAGAATACATCCTCCCAGCCCACAGCCTCAAAGAAGGAGTGAAATATTATAATTAAAGGAGAAGAACACTTACAATTGACTTACTAATACAGAATGAAGCAAAATATTTTAACAATGGATGGTATTTCCGAACTATAGACCCAGAAGATAATTTTAAGAGTGTTTACTATTATATAATACACAGTTGCTGATCAGGACTGAAAATTGAGGTTTGAAGCATTTGTTTGTAGATAAGAGATGGGAAATAGAAAGAAGAGTTTATTGGTTGTATTGTAAGTAAAGTTGTGATGAAGGGGAAAATCATTTGTTTTTCATTACTATAATCTTATTTTTTAATGTTTTCCTCTTTACACTCTTTATTCTTTTTATATCTTTGTATTAGTTTTTATATTTTTCATTGTAATGTTTTATAAATTTGCTATTAAAAAACTACAACCAACAGTCTCAGGAATGAGAGCTGGCTCCTTGTCATGTAGAGAGTCTGATAATCCAGCTTCTAAGCACCTTTGTCCTCTAAATGTGTTTTTGTTACCCAAGTGCAAAGCCATGGGAAGAGACTGGGTAAGGAACAAGATTTCTGTCATCCCCAGAAACTTCCAATCAATCTTTGGAACCTCTGAGAAATTAGTGAAGGCCAGGAAATTGAAGCAGAAAATTATTTGCATCAGGAAGCCATCTGTTTCTGTAGATCAGGGGTATCAAACTCACATTGTCACGTTCTCGTCACGTGACAAATTGTGACTTTTCCCCCTTCGCTAAAATGGGGGTAGACATGGCCAGTGCATGGCGCATCCGGCCCACGGGCCGCGAGTTTGACAACCCTGGCCTGCTGTAGAAGAAAGTAAAATGTGTAGTTTGTAATTAGCACTATTTATCTCTGTTTTCTGTGCTGTAATACATGTTTATCTCTTTCTCTTACACACTCTGTCTGTAGAATTGGGGCTTGCATTACTAGCAGAATTTATGAGTATTTTAAGATGCGTTCATAATGGTATATTTTGTTTTCTTTAGCCTCTTCTTGTAAACTATATAGTACATCTGTCCAGTCTCTGGAGATTTTGAACAAAGGGCTTCAATTGCGCCAGACCAACTTCACTTTGTACTTTGCCTGGAATACTGTGGGGTTTTTTTTTGGGGGGGGGGGGGTGTTCTTCCATTCTATTAAAGTTCATTGCAAAATCAAAACCAGAAGCTCACACAGATGACTGATTCAGCTGGATTCAATAACTTCTTTATAAACATAATAATACAGTATATTTATCAGCAAAAAAATCCTACATATATATAAATATACCAGCCTTAAGCCTAAATTCCAGTTTCGATTCTCTGCACAGACTCAGAAGTGGTTAGCTCCTATTGGCTGATTCAGTTGCTATGCCTATTCATTGTTAACACTGGCTCTCCCAGTCATGAATATTCTAAAACATTCCTAATTGGAATGTTCTCTCAGTCATGAATATTCTAAAACATTCCTAATGGGAAAACTGCTGTGATCTGGGCAGTACCGTAATATCTTCTTCCGCATTGAATCTCCGTGTTTAAATTCTGAATGTTAAATGGGGATGTTACGTTTTATCTTGTCCTTTTTTATAATAACATTATTATTATTTTTATCTCCTCTGAGAATGGCTTATCTCCCAAGGGGGGTGATAAAGAGCTGAAAAGCTGAATCTTTTAGTCACTATGTCTCAGTGCTAGATAGCCAGAAGGTGATATTATAGAACTATTTCAACTTTGGAATGTTGACCTTTTCATTGACAAAAAGGAAGCATAGAGTATGAAAGACTTTTTTTTCTTGTACAATATGGTTAAACTTCAGCTTCTCTGTGAAGCAATCCCTGAATGATATTGGTGATAGGAAGAACTACCAAGCAGGAAGCAGGATCAGATTATGAAAACCCAAAAGGCTTTTGAGAGGACAGGTTTGGGACCAGTGGTGCCGGTTGCTGCCGGTTCGGACCGGTTCTCACGTACCGGTGGTGGAAATTTCCACCTGCTTGCCGAACCAGCTGGCAGCAATGGCCAGCTGTCCACACCCACAAACTGGTTCTCTGGTCGCCGTGGCCAGCAAAGAACCCTCTACGCATGCACAGAGGATCATTTGCGTGACGTGATGGCGGCGCGTGCAAAACACGCACTTCTGTCATGATGCTAACCAGTAGGGAAGGTAAGTGGAACCCACCCCTGTTTGGGAGACCCAACCTTCCACTCCTAAGTGTCAGCAATATTACAGTCTCAAAAGGCCAAGGCTATCAGACTTTGCTGCAAAAATCCTAAAATTACCTCCTGAAGGAAGTGGTAAAATACAGAAAATGCTCTCTCTTTCCTACCATCTAGTGGAGATCCATATTTTTGTGGCATAGATCTGGTAGTCTTAGATAGAATATCGCTAAACTAGAGAATCAAGATGTTGAGAACTAGTTACTTCAAGGATGTCTAATGTCCCAAGAAAGCATTGAGAAGACTGAGAACTAAATATAAAAGTGGGCTCAAAACTGCATCCATCTCTTTGGACAAGCTTGATACAATAGGATAGGTTTGGAGAAGGCAACTCTGTATTATAACTGAAATAAAAATGTTTCTTGAAGGGCAATTCTCAGTTCAGGATACTAAATAGAAATATATGTGTTTGACTAATAGGAACAAATAATGTTTCTCTCAAATAATTACCTCAAATGAAGCAGGGGAGGAAACATCTTCAGCGATCTACATGACAGCAGAAGTTGCAAGTAAAAATATGAGTGACTTTGAAAATTACCTTAATTAACCATTACTTGGAAAGGTTTATTTAGTTATGAATTTAACTTTTCTGTAACCTACAAACCCTTTCTTCCCCTCCCCTTTTCCCCTCCCCCTTCCCCACTTTTACTCCTTTCCCTCATCTCATCCATCTCCATCTTAAGTACTGAGAGTTGCTATTTTTGCTGCAATATGGAGGATAATGCCTATGTGTATGTTTTTGCACTGATAGAATGTTCCAGTGGTGGGTTGCTTCCGGTTTGGACCAGTTCTTAGAACCAGTAGCGCTGGTGGTGGGAGGATCTGCCCACCCACCCGGGATGCTTCTGTGTTGTGCATGCGTGCCGGTACCAAAGTTATTTACAACCCACCACTGGAATGTTCTGTATATCAGGAACAGACAGTGTTGGTGACTAGAGGTTGGGAATGACTCTTTAGGGGCAGTGATAAGGGAAAAATATATCATTCTCTCTCTCTCTCTCTCTCTCTCTCTCTCTCTCTCTCTCTCTCTCTCTCTCTCTCTCTCTCTCTCTCTCTCCCTCCCTCTCTCTCTCTCTCTCTCCCTCCCTCTCCCCCCACCTACTGATTTTTGACAAGGGGATTAGAAAATAGTCTGGAGGCCACAGAAAAGATTCTTTGGTTACCTTGAGAATTCCTTAGAAGTTGCAAATTCTTCAGGAAGAACAATTCCTTAGAAGTTGCAAATTCTTCAGGAAGAGCAAACAATCTGAGATGCTGTGTGGTTTTTATTTACTATTTGATGAGATCATTCAGAGTCTCTGTTGTCAACCGTTTTCTCCTACAACATGTAAGGCAGTGTAGGCAACTAAGACTTTCAAATTGGCTGATTAAATAAGTAGTCCCAGAGAGAAGCTTTCCATTCTGATGGGTATAATCAAGCTTGTTGCTCACTCCTGGTATCACTTCCAAATAACAATTATTTCATTTTACACAGTCCAGACTATGAAAATCTGACTGAGTACCTTAATCCTAAACTGTCTCTTTACTTTATGTTTGATATCTGCACAATTCCTCTGCCACTTAGAGAATCTACATTTGACCTAGCTGGACATAGATTATGCTGTTGTATTATCCTTTTTCCTTCCTCACCCAGTGCCTACTTTCCCCTTGCCTCTGAGTAGCCAGATTTCCCAGCCTACAAAATGTATAGCTGAACTTCTATAAACTTGACAATTATCAGTTTTACACTGACAGTTTTCTTGCTGAACTAAAACTAATTTTGACCACAGGTTCTCTACGCAATTGGATTTTTCTTCTTCTTTTGTCTATTTTAATTCATCACAATGCTTTGAGAGTTGACTCAAACTCTCCAGTATTATATTGAATTTTCTACCTAGTGTCTGAGAAATGATAGTTTCAAAAGTTGGAAACTGGGAGACTGAGTTCTGCCTTAGGCTTAAAGTCATCTCTGACCTTGGACCAATCACTTTTTCTCAGCCCAGGATGAAAGGAAAGAGGCAATGGCAAATCACTTCTGAAAAACTTTCCCAAGAAAACTGGAAGGACTTGTCCAGGTAGCCTCCAGGAATCAAAATTTACTCAAAGGTTCTGTTGGGATGAGAATAAAATCTCATAGAGGCGATTTAGATCTTTTCTTGGAATACAGACAGTTAGAAATAAAACCGAGATTAAAGGTCTAATAGAAAATATTTATTTCAGTACAAAAACAATAAATCCTGAATAATTACATCTTTGCTAAGAAAACACGGCCGTTCAGGTCAAGAGAAGAAGTAGTAGTTCAGGCAGAAGAAGAAGAATGATGATTTAGGAATGCACACATGCATACAACTCATATCACGTGTTCTGCCTGTATTGGGATGTACCAAAATATTAGATAGGGGTGCATCACCCTGCATAGACATACAGCTGACAATATTCACTACGTGACAGGTTCTGAGAAGAAACAAAGATCTTCAGATCTCTACTGTATATGCAATTATACTATTGGGAATACTGATTGTATTTCAGAATTTCATATAATTTTGTATTAGTTGAACCCTTACACCTTGCATTAAAGTAAAGACATTTCAAACTGAACTTAATGAGAGACAACATGGACACAACCTTGCAGGTATCTTGGCAATAGTACAGAACAGATTTGCCATTGCTTTCTTTTAAACAAACAAGATCCTTTTCAACCCCTCAACCTGGCATAAACTCTGGAATTTCTTGATGGTGTCTCATCTAAGTAGTAATCAATCCTGCTTAGATTTGGAGCTTGGACAGAGTCAGCCAAGCACTGTTAGAGAATAAACCCAATATCTAAAGAGACTATGAGTAATGTATAGTAGAAAGGAGTAGAGAATCACCTGCCAAGATGGCACAGGAAATGGAAGAAGAGTTCTCAATGCCACATTATGTTGCATTGACATTAGCTCTAATGGGATGACCTCCATCATCAAAGAATTTTTGTAGTAGTTTAAATCCTTTCTAATTTTTTTTTAAAAAAAACAGTATTTGGTAAAATACTCTTGATGTCCATATTTCTTTAATTAAGAAAATAAGGGATTATTCAGAGCCCTACTATCCAGTCAGGTTTTGTAACCACTTAGGTGAACTGACAACCAATAAAGCTCAGCTACACATGTTTTGTTAGGGGAAAAAAATCAATTACATCTTCTTTTGAATAAAAAACAGCAATGTGTGTTAAAATTGTGATATCTTTACAGGAGAGTATAGGAGAAAATGGTTGAAATCAGTATAAAACTATCTTATGCAAAATATACTGATGAAATAAATTTTCATCTGTATATGTTTATGTATTGGTGGCAGAAGAAACAAGTGAATACAATCATTCCTCGTTTTTTTCTGCATTTCTAAGCATAAATAAAAATCCAAGAGTTTATTTCCTACTATCCCCATTAAAACAACCTTTATTTCTGGGAATTGGAGCATCACAGTGGCTCAATGGTTAAAACACAGGGCTTGTCAGCTGGAAAACCAGCAGCCCAGGTTTGAGACCCAAGCACCACATGATAGGCTGAGATCCTGTTCTCGCTACTGCCAACTTCAAAAGCATGCAAATGCAAGTAGATAAATAGGTACCACCAAGGGGTGGGTTGTGGATCGTTTTGCTGCCAGTTTGCTCAGGTTCCCGCAGCATGCACAGAAGTACACCTCCCAGGCATCTCCAAAATTATTACCAAATTGTCATAGTTAATGTGAAATGGCTAAATACATGGGGAAGAAGAGTAATTGTATTTAGCTAAGTTTTAAGTAACATTAAATTAATTTCAGTCAAACTTAATTTTTGGCCTGGCCTATTTCTTCTTTCTGTCTCATCCACTTGCTGAAGTATGATTTTAGTAAGACATTCAAGTAAAATTGTAGCCTCTGGCTCAAAAGGAATTGTGGACAAAAATGTGTATTATTGTTTTAAAATGTTCAGGTTTACAATTGGAAGGCACTCTCTTATTTCACATCAGGAGAACACCTTTGAAAGAAAATTCCTTTATCTTTTCTTTATTTTTTGAAACCGCTCTTCTTGGGTGGAGACATTCCAACTGTAGTATATTTTCTTTAGAGCTAGAAATAGTCTCTCACATTGCATTGTCACTTTCAGTTGGCATATTTCACTTTTAAAATATACATGGGATATAAATAAGCAGTTAAAATGCTTTGCCTGCATATAACGTACACATGGCAATTCAGCAAGTCATATTTAATATTTTCTAAGGGACTATTTTCTATCTTCTGAATGTCAAGAAAAAGATAACATGTAACAGTAATGTTCTTAAAGGATATGAAAATTTGTGACCAAGTCTACATCATTCAACATCGTACACATAGTACAAAATATCCTGTATTTTTCCCTTCACTATAAATTTAAAATAAATAGTTAACATGTAGAACTGCATAGGGATGATTGCATATGAATGTCTGCATGTTAGTTTATTTATCCCAATCCTATGAATTTTAAATAAAGGTAGTCCTTGTTTAGCACCTGTTTCATACAGTGACCTTTTGTAGTTTGAACAGTGAAGAAAAAGTATGACCAACCCTTTATTTATGACTTTCAAAGGTCTATAAACCAAGGAAAATTAAAGAAAGTTTTGCTTAGTGACCGAGTTGCAAGTCCCAATTGTGGTTGCTAATGCAATATATACCACTTTTGTAAACAATTTAGAAGACTAAAAGATCCAATGGCTGCTCATAAAGGTGGGCATATTGAGATCTCCAAATCTTTACCAAAAGTATTTATTATTTCTTTTGTTTCCCATCATAATCCAAGTGAATCTTAGTAGTTTATAAGTATATTGTATTTTTCACTCCATAAGACACACCTGACCATAAGACACACCTAGATTTAGAGGAGGAAAACAAGGAAAAAATATCAGGCAGAGCCTGAGAGGACCACAGATAGGTGTCCTCTCATGTGCCAGGTCTACCTATTGACTCCTGCACTGCGGAAAAGAGACAGAAGAGGCAGGCAATGACAAAGACAGAAGAGGCGGGGTTCAGCACTGTAAAAGAATCCTGCGGCCCGGCTGCTATTCACCAAAGGACCAGCACCATCCACATTTTTTGGGGGGGGAGTGCGCCTTATGGAACGAAAAATATGGTAACAAACTAAAGGGTTGGCATTCAGGTAAAACAACAAAACTCTGGGCAAAATCAGTAGTTAGAGTAAGGCCAGACCTTGGCTGAAGTTTTCTCTTCCTATATCTGTAGAAAAATGTCACAGCGTTGGGTTAAAGCCAACTTTAGCCTTCTACTTGTAAGTCTTATAACGTAGTTCTCTTCCCCTCACACATAACTCCTGGAGGACTTGTTTCAGCTATCATCACAATTTATGGAATTTTGCTTCTCGCAGAAAGAGCTGGGAGATGGTAAATATACCTCAATATAGTGCAAAGGTGCATCCTCAAGTATCTTTCTACTTCACATGTCGGAAATATTTATCTCTTGAAGGAGCAGACTGCATCTCATCTTCATTAGAAATCTCAATTGGGTATTGAAATGTTCTAAGGTAGGTATTATGAAACTAAATGAACTGTTTATCATGGTTGGCCTTTCTAGTTACTGCTTCAAAACAGATGCTGTCTATCAGGTGAAGATGGTCCCAGAACTTTGGCTGAAATTTAAACAACAGGAGAGTTTGCAGTGTACTTTGGAAAACATTGTAAGTGCTATTCTTTCTAGAAATGACATGTTATTGAGAAAATAAATGAAAGGGCAATTTACTGAATAAATGACTAAACAAGGGGGATAAACAGTGGAAGCAGCAATCAGGTTGCATAATACATTATTTTTATAATAAATCCAGCTTCTTCATTGTAGCAGGGCCAGTGTGTGTGTGTGTGTGTGTGTGTGTGTGTGTGTGTGTGTGTGTGTGTGTGTGTGTGTGTGTGTGTGTGTAAAGAATTGTCCTAAAAATGCGAGTTCCAGGCATAGATACAGATAAAGAAGCGATAGCCATCACAATCTCCGAAATGTTCTGAACTTTTAAACATTCCGGAGATCGTGATGGCTATCGCTTCTTTATCTGTATGTACACACACACACACACACACACACACACACACACACACACAGAGAGAGAGAGAGAGAGAGAGAGAGAGAGAGAGAGAGAGAGAGAGAGAGAGAGAGAGAGAGAGAGAGAGAGAGAGAGAGAGAGAGAGCAATAGCAATAGCACTTTTCTTATATACCGCTTCATAGTGCTTTACAGCACTCTCTAAGCGGTTTACAGAGTTCAGCATATTGCCCCCAACAATCTGGGTCCTCATTTTACCGACCTCGGAAGGATGGAAGGCTGAGTCAACCTTGAGCCTAGTGAGATTTGAACAGCTGAACTATTGAACTAGCAGTCAGCCTGCAATGGCTGCATTTAACCACTGCACCACTTCAGCACTTCAGAGCGAGAGAGAGAGAGAGAGCAGAGCAGAGCAGAGCAGAGCAGAGCAGAGCCTTCTTCTACTTTGAGCTACATCATAGCATTATGATGCCAACTCAACAGCTCATTGAGCAATCTAATGTGGTGTGTAAAACAAGCAGGAATAAGAGGAACAAATACACAAAGAGGTACATGTCTCATGTGGACCAAAATTATGTTTAAATACTAACCAAGCATTACTGGGCTGTTACAAAAACAAGCCAATTTTTTCCTTCTATACATAGAATTGCAAGCCCTTTGGAGTGATGCTGACTGCTTAATCAGTTAATTAAGTGACATCACCGTCAGCTGTTATTATAGGAGTGCAAATAATACACGATTAATTTAATGCATTTGACTGCTTTTTATATAGTTTATTGTGACTCTCTCTCTCAGCAATAGAAAATTTCTCTATGGATAGAGGGAAGACTAAGATATACAGACATACTATGGTCTTAAGCTGCATATCACCCATGAGAAAACTGGTTGGAAATGAAACCAGGTTAAGAAATACGTTCCTCGATATCAACATCGTCCTATGCTTTGGACACTATCATTCTGTCTGAACCATTTTACTATAGCCTGCTTTCTTCCCTTCTGAATTGGTTAAAACAAGAAAACATTGTTTTACAGTGGAAAAGTTGTGAATGTTTTTTTAAAAAGTTCTCAGAAGTTTCATTCTCCCATCTGTCTATACCAGAGGAGAAGGGGTATTACTGCCAGAGCACACACAATAGTACCAGGCAAAGTACGCAAGGGAGGTCAGAGTGATAAAAACAGGATTATAATGCAAGCCCCATTCCATTTCTCCATGGGTCAAAACATTGCACACAGGATGCAAAGCAAGGATGGGTTCTAACTTACCTCGCTGCCAGTTCTCTTCCTCCCACGCTGTGTGGGTGCAAGCGCATGCGCAATGCCAAAAACCCAGTTTTGCACATGCGCAGAAGCAAAAAACAGCTTCTGCACGTGCGCAGAAGTGAAAAACAAGATGGCAGCACCATAGGCTCCACCAAGAGAGCCGGTTCGTAGGCCAGCCATTGCTCCCGGTTCAGCGAGCAGGGGGAATTTTCCACTACCAGTTCTAAAGAACCGGTCCGAACCGGTAGGAACCCACCTCTGATGCAAAGGTATGCAGTATCATGATGTTTTTTATCCTTCTGACAAAAGTATATGTAGGCACTTTTTAGCATACAGCAGCCAAGTAGGATGGAGGTCAACAATGAAGCAAAGAGAAGCAGGTTAACAGGCAGCATTACTAAGTTGGCGCAAGTAAAAAAATAATCACTACTTTTAATGTTGAGACAACAGGCTAGATGTGTTCTAAACCCATCTTAGGCACAAAGGGGGTGACCTTGGGCCAGTCACTTCTTTCAGCTCTAGGACAGAGGCAATGGCAAGGCGTTTCTGAAAAACCTTGCCAAGAAAACTGATCCTGTTTGTCTAGGTCAGGGATGTCAAACTCGATTTCATTGAGGGCCGCATGAGTTTGGCTTTGGGGGGGTGTGGCTGGGTGTGTGTGGTCAGCTCGATGTCACTTGTATCAGGGGAGCCTGTGGTAGCCCAAGTGCTCTGCCAGCAAAAATTGGCTCCCGAGCTCCGTTTCTGGCTGCAATGGCCTCCTGCAACCCTCTGTCAGCGAAAACAGAGCTCAGGAGGGCCGCACTCTGTTTTCGGTGGCAGAGGGTTACAGGACGCCATCACAGCCAACAACGGAGCTTGGGAGCCCATTTTCACTGACAGAGGCACCACTGGCCAGTCCTTCACTGTTTCCGGGGTGGCCCTGGGCCCAGATACGGCCCCCAGACCTTGAGTTTGAAACCTCTGGTCTAGGCAGTCACCAAGAGTTAGAAACTGACTTGAAGACACACACACAAAAATTATATTAATGGTGCATTTCTGCCCTTAAAAATGGTCAATAGCCTCTACTTGTGCTAAGGCAAAATGATCGTGAGGATCAGCTCTACTCAGCGAAGAAATTAAAATCTGAATTTGAAAATAAGAAATACTGTAAACAATGCAGAGATATATAATTCACACCAGCATCGACCCCAGTAAACTGAGCTTCAGCTGAAGTTTTTAATGTAATGTAATGTTAGAATCCAGCACAGTCAAGAAGTGGTTGGAGATGAATCAGAAATAGTCTAAACAAAACAAAGGAAAGTAAAGATCTCAAGGCAGGTGATTTCAAAGAAAGATGGGAAGACAAAAAAAAAATCCGATGGGGTAAAAGTAGAATTTGTGGGGAAAAGGGAAAGAGAAGTTGTAAGAAAAATTGAAGACATGAGGAAATTGCTTTGCACTGCAGTTTTGTAAAACATTCTCTTCTGCAAAAGAGTCTTTTGTTTTTCTACTTTATGCTCTGGCTGCTTAGATTTCATTTTGATCTTCAGTCTTTTTGTTGTTGTTGTTTTGTTTTAATGAAAGCTATTCTATTGTTGGAGGAAAAAAGGATTCTTCTGCTGGTTCTGTTCTTAAGTTACAAAAGCAATTGTGACTGGACTTGCTCGTTGAGGCAGTTGTCACATGTCACATGCACAATGTCACATTATTGCATCACTTAGGTAATTCTAGCACTCCTGGTTGCCTTCATTAAGTGAAGATCATGCAGGTCATACAATAAAGGACCTCACAGGGTCATGACTCCCAACTTCCTACTGGCTTCCCCATTGACTTTGCTTGTGGGAAGCTGGCAAGGAAAGATCACAATCACGAGCTAACTGTGACATTGTAATTGAAAGCTGGATACCAAGTGCCTATATCACCTTCATTTGACTGCAGGGAAACTGCAACAGCCAGAACTTTGGAGATCTTTTGTAAGTCCCCCATATTTAGTACAATTGCAAGTTTGAATGGTTGAAAACAGAAGTGTGTTTCTTCAGCATTTGAAACTAAAGTGCGTTTTCATACCCTTTGTATACATATAAAGCTCTGCTTTAGCCCCCAGGGAGAGAAAGAGGCAATAACACAATGGGGAAAGAGGCAACAGAAATCACATTGTCATCTGGCAGCATGACTAAGGCAATAACAATTAAGTCAATTACAGGAGAGAAGAAAGTGTGTGGGCCTGTTACGTATGCAAAGACTAAATTGATAGGCATTATATAAAAGCAAGCATCTCTTCAATGGGGATTTTACACTCTGACGAAGTCAACAGAGGTTGACGAACGCTTAGTAGTTTTAAATAAAATTTTAAACGTTCCGGAGATCGTGATGGCTATCGCTTCTTTATCTATAACTATAACTGCAACTCGCATTCTTAGGACAATTCTTAATATGTATGTATGTATGTATGTATGTATGTATGTATGTATGTATGTATGTATGTATTTTTAAAATAAAAATTACCATAATTCTTGCTTAATTGGAAGCTATATTTTCTTACAAGAAGTATAAAATTGAACCTTCCCCACCCAAAAACAAAAACAAAAAACCCTAGCCATCATTATAATGAGAATAAGGGAATTTATTTATTCTGTCTCCCAGTTCTACTCCTTCCTCAAGAATGAATGGATGCTGTTTGTATTGGGGTGATATCCCCAAATGTTTATTGATGGCAAAATACTTCTTTGATGTGAGTCAGATCTTAATGAAAACATGTTTGCAACCTCGTATCTTGCAGGACAGGACCCATACCTTCTCTGTGATTGTGCCCACTATATAGCATATGATCTCTCTGATATCTGGATGCCCTGCCCCTGCCTGCCTTTCATACATTCCCACTCCCCCATTGAAAGTTAGCTCTGGAAGATTTGTAACCCCATCCTGAATTCCAGCTTTGTGTAACAGTTAAGGCACCAGACTAGAAACCAGGAGACTGTGAGTTCTAGTTCCACCTTAGATATGAAGCTAGATGGATGACTTTGCCTAGTCACACACTCACAGATCTAGGAAACAAGCAATGGCAAACCATTTCTGGAATCTTACTAAGAAAATTATAGGGACTTGTCGAGACAGTCAGTAAGAGTCAGAATGACTTGAAGGCATGTGCCCTGCAAAAGGCACATACATGTAACCAGTAATGCTGAAAAAAAAACATATAAATTGATAAGTTGTAGGTGCTCCATCCCTGGAGGCTTTCAAAAAGAGACTGGACAACCATTTGTCTGAAATGATAGCAAGAGCAGGGGTTGGACTAGAAAACCTCTGAGGTACCTTCCAACTTTATTATTCTATGTTCTAGCACAGTGATGGCGAACCTTTTTTGGTTCACGTGCCAAAAAGGGGGGGGGATGCGTGGGATCACGTGTGTGCGTGCCCATACCCATAATTCCATGCACCCCCGTGCATGCGCGTATGACCCCCCCCACTCCCAGCATGCAATGGCACGCCCATTTTTTGCTCTCTCCAGGCTTCTAGGAGCCTGGGGAGGGCGAAAATGGCCTTCCCCACCCCCTCTGGAGGCTGGAAACAGCCTGTTTCCTGACTCCCAGTGGGCCCAGAAGGCCCGAAAATCAGCTGGCCGGTGTGCACATGCACGCCGGACCTGAGCTCGCGTGCCCACTGATATGGCTCCGCGTGCCACTTGTGGCACCCGTGCCATAGGTTCGCCATCACGGTTCTAGCAGATAAATTCAATGAATTCCCACATACGGTAGGTCTCCATCATTAGATGCCTCTGAAGGGGCAAGACCAATTCAGGAAAATTTGCTTTGTTCAAATAGGATGAAAACTTTGCTTTTTCAACTGTGCTCTGTTCATTCATGTGACATTATTTTTTTTCCTGTTCAGCAGCATTTCTGGAAGCAGTCCAAATTACAAGTTGTACAACAGCTAATAAATTAGGCCAGCTGGCATTCACAAAGAAGTTAGCAAAAGGAAGTAAAAACAAATTACAGATTCTATGCATAAGACTTGTAAAAAGACTTATTAAACTCCAAAGCTATTTTGAATGGTATAAATCTGAGTTTAAGAACTTTGCCATTAAGCTTCCTTGTTTGCCTAAATCTGAGCAAATAATTAGACATCTCTTCTTTGGGTATGTGAGTGAATTAGTAATAAATAAGGAAAAGGATATAATGGTAAAAGAATGTGACACTGAGAACTGCATTTCACAGAAAAATGCAACAAATAAAGTACTAAAGAGTTTCTAATTAACATTACGTGCCGTACCAGGTAGTTGAGGAGAAAGGAAGAATATGGTAGAGCAGTGAAATAAAACATTCAAAGCAACTAGTTGCATTTTTACTTCAGTATATATTTTATTTCTTAGACAGCCTATTTTCATAATAGTCTACACTGTGAATAAACCATTGAGAGAAGCACACACAGCCAAGACTGATCCTATGTGGGATCAGTAAACAACTCAACACTGTCACCACAAGAGTGCTATATATTGCAAAAAAACAATAATAAATAAACATGTCAGATAACTAGTTTAACTAAAGTAGCCATCCCTGGTTTAATTCATATTTTGGAATGATAGATGGTTCCCCAGTTTTTTCTCCTAACCACAATATTGCTTCTTTCAAGCCCACCTTAATTCAAATGAAAAGCCTTTGATGGTAATTCAAAGGTTAGCACAAATACCTATACCAGGGGTGGGCAAACTACAGCTCTTTGAGGACCTGTGGACTTCAACTCCCAGAATTCCTGAGCCATCCATGCATGCATGGCTGGCTCAGGAATTCTGGGTGTTGAAGTCACAGGTCCTCAAAGAGCTGTAGTTTGCCTACCCCTGACCTATACAGACAATAAATATTTTTTTTAAAAAAAGAGTTTGGATACTGGAAGAGCCATATCCATCAAATCCTTTAAAAAAAAGCAAAAAATAAATAAATAAATCCCTGAAACCAAATGTAGCTTTTCCTTTGTGTTAAATGCACCACTGATGTTCTAATCTCCCCTGCACTCCTTGTTGCCATTATTTTATTTTATTTGTGTCCTTGAGTCAGTACTGACTCCTGACAATCCGTATGTTGACTCCCCCCCCCAAGTGGCTTGCCAATGGCTGAGATTGAGTGGCTGATTTAAGGACACCCAGCTGGCTTCATCCCTAATGTGGGACTAGAATTTATGGTTTCCAGTTTTTAGCCTGATGCCTTAACAACTATACCAGACTAGCTCTCTTGTTGCCATAATGCATGCATTTTTATTATAAACATTAGCAAGATACCAAATAAGACTTGGATTGTCTTCCCTGATGATTAATGGGATGTTTGGAAAAGTTATCAGTAAAAGGAAACCACCAAATAACACAATGGCTGGACACCATCAAAACTGACACCAGCCAGAGCATAGAATAATTCAAAGAAGTAGTGCAAGATAGGAAGATGTGGACAGGCCTGGCCCAGGGGTGGGTTCAGTAGTGGGTTCTTACCGGTGCGCTCTTGGCTGTCTGTCGCCGCCAAGCCGAAGAAGCTGGCGGCGTTCGCGGCACGGGGCTTCCCCCGCCCGCTTTCCTGGGATGCTGGGACGCCGCCATTTGCGTTCTTTTGCCCTCTGCGCAAGTGCTGCTTGCGCAGAAGGCAGAAGAACGCAAATGGCGGCATCCCGGCGTCCCGGGAAAGCGGGCGGGGGAAGCCCCGCGCTGCGAACACCGCCAGCTTCTTCGGCTCGGCGGCGACGGACAGCCAAGAGCGCACCGGTAGGAACCCACTACTGGGTGGGTTCCACTTACATTCACCACTGGTTCACATCACAATGTTTCACGCGCGTTCCATCGTGCAATTCTGCTTCCACGCATGCTCAGTAGCTATAATCAGCCCAAAACACAGCTGAGGAGCTGATCAGCTGTGTTTCAGGCGAAGGAATAACCGTAAGTATAAACCCGTGGGCGGGTGGGAGGGCCCTTTTTCAAGCAGCAGCAGAGGAAAAAATTCAAAAAAAAAGATGGCGGCACCCACGGACCAGCACTGACCGAACCGGATCCGTGATGCCATCATGCCATCACCAGCGGGTCGCTACCGGTTTGGGCGATCCGGTCCAAACTGGGAGGAACCCACCCTTGACCTGGCCCATAGAATCGCCAAGACTCAGACATGACTGGATAACATCATTAGCATGATTAATGGAAATGAAACTGGGGAACTTTAGTAGAGTAATCCAACTTTTTCTCAAAGCAATCAAGGTAGAAGATTTATCCATCAGATAAAACCTTACTTCACTGATAGCTTTTACAAAAAACTATCAAAATACATTTTACACAATAAATGTAGAACAAAAGAAATAGATACACAGTAGCCAAAAGGGTAAAACAATGGTGCCAATAATTCCAAATTGCAAATAACTTTGTTATTTATTAAAGTCCATAGATTAAATATTTTTGTTCTTAAGCAGAACCCAGTCATAGCTGACAACTTTTGACTTGAAGGGTAATGTTTTACTAATTTCTTGTTTAAATAAATGTCCACTAAAGTAATTACTAGACTCAAAATCAATATTGCTACAGTCAGTCAGGCCATAATATTTATAATTAAAAAATAAATCCAGGGGCATTGAGATCAACAAATATCAATAGGTTTTATTGAGAAAAACACTCCTTAAAAATCAAATCTTTAGGACAGGATAGGATGGGATGGGATGGGATGGGATGGGATAGGGGAGGGGAGGGGAGGGGAGGGGAGGGGAGGGGAAGGGAAGGGAGGGGAGAGGACCACACCTACCTTTCCTGTATATTTGTACCCAAAATGTCACAAAACAGAAAAATGAATAAGAAATAGTATTATTTAGAATAAGCATAGTAAGCATGTAGAATAAGCATAGTAAGCAAAGAAATTTAAGCATAGGGCAAGAAAAACAGGGGGAGAAAAATATTGCTACCTATAGTTTACACCAATATCATTTATTTATCATCATCATTTAACTCTACATATCTACAATATTGACATACGACTTAATATAATACATTGTCTTTCATACTTTTAACTTCTTAGCTCCTTCTTTTTGAGGATCCCATCAACTTCACCCAACCATGACAGAAGCACACTTTTAAATACAGCTAGTTAACTCCTTTTTATAAACATTCCTTTCCCCAAAAGGACTAAATACTAGCCACCATATTTGTACCTATACAGTACTTGCCCTTCATATGGTTTCTCCACCTATTTCTCTGTTCTTAGTAAACATTTTACATTTACAGATTTCTCAGTGACTTGCTGAATAGCAATATCTGGTTTTATTAGTCCTGATCACACTTTTGTTTGTTAATCAACTCAATGAGCACCTTTCGGGGGGGGGGGGGTTCCATTTTTTCCAAACAAGACAAGCACATCTTTGTTTCAGATAAGAGATCAGAGATATCTCCTTTTATGAAATAAGAAAGAACACGCCATCTTGCTAGCAACTGAGGTGGTGCAGCAGTTAGAGTGCAGTACTGCAGGCCACTTTAGCTGACTGTGATCACCAGTTCAGCTGTTCAAATCTCACCAGGCTCAAGGTTGACTCAGCCTTCCATCCTTCCGAAGTAAGTAAAATGAGGACCCAGATTGTTAGGGGCAATGTAAATATACATTGCTTAATGGTGTAAACCGCTTAGAGAGTGCTTGCACTATGAGGCGGTATATAAGTCAAATAAATAAATAAATAAATAAATAAATAAATAAATAAATAAATAAATAAATAAATAAATAAATAAATAAATAAATAAATAAATAAATACTCTACTAACTGTCTATGGAGATTCTCAATCATCCAGGTCATGGTTGTCCCTAAGGTGCTTTTTCCAAAAGGCAACTGGACTTTCTTAGGCGGAGGGGTTATTTATTTGCAAACATTTCAATTCCCATCCCAGAAGTTTCTTCCGTTCAGAATTAGTCATATGTATATACATATATTATCAAACTAGACTGCTAACTGGAAGCAGTAATAAGTCATTAAGCCATGCTTAAACATTTTGGACACATATGTAATGTAACACTAACAGGAAATTGAAAGGACTCTGATGCTTTCTCAACCATAACAACTTTAGGACAAATGGATTTCAACTCAACATGACTGACTAGGGAATTCTGGGAGTTGAAGTCCACCTGTCTTAAAATGACCAAGGTTGAGAAACACTGATTTACAGCCATTCAAAGAGGCTGATTGAAGACAAGCCTGAGACTATCACTGATGACACAGTCATAAACCTAGAATAATTCACAGAAACAGCTACTGGCAAATAATCCTGGTGAAGTGAAATTCATAGTATTATTAAGAATCAGAAGTGACTGAATGCCTTAACAAGAATATAAGTAAACTATTAATATTTAAGTTGGTTTCTTAATATTAAGAAAAACTAGGAAATCAACATATACATTGGCAAATTCAGTCTAAATAATCCCCTAAACCAGACTCCTACAAGACTGCATAATATCACAGTTTCTATGCATCATTTCTATTTGACTGGTTGGTTTAGATTTAATAACAGTAAAAAGGAAGGAGTAAAAAGTTATAACATTAAACTCATTTTAGCTTGTGGAATCAGATTGTTCTTTGGTACAAACAAATAAATTCAATTAATGTGACTGGAACAAATCTTGAAGAAGTGCCTACTGTCTATTTTGTTATATCCATTAATCTGACAAGTTGATCAAATATTATATTTTAGAACATTGCAAGTTTTGATTGATGTGCTGCTCCTAGAATTCAGAGTGTATTTTCTCTAGAAGAAAGAAATGGTAAGATGGCCTGATTTGCTATCATTCTTTCATTCAATGCAATTCAGAAGATCATGGTTTAAGTTTACTTTCGTCTATGGAAACTCACTGGATGACTTCAGATCAGTCACTGCCTCACAGGGTTGTTGGACAGAAATATAAGGAAAGAGCTGCTGATAGAAAAGCTGCATCTTATTTTTATGAATAATAAATTAATAAAATATTCAGGTGAATTCTGGTCATCAACTAACCAGTTAAGAATTCATTTAGATAACTTTAAAAATGAATCAGCAGTAGATATTCCATTCATGTTTTTTTTAAAGAAAACTATGATTTTCTTACTATAGATATCCAACAATTAAAAATAATAACAATGGAAATGTTTGAAATATTGAACCATTCTAAATAGGAAAGCCTCCCACACTCCTATTAAAAATGACAGATAAGCCTTATGCTCTTCTGAGGCATGTTTTGGGAAGGTACATTATATCTATTTTTATAAGAAAGGAAAATTTGCAAAATTCAATCTTGAGAAAGTGACATCTAGAAAGACCACAGCAGTCAGTCAACAACCTAACCTGAAAATAAACCCACAGGCACCATTATATTTGCCTCAGGAATATTTTGAGGAAACAGATGCTGCAACAGAATACTTATGAAAACAAAACCAAAAAAAAAAATGTAAATGTTCAAGGAACTTTTACAGTAAATTTTTTTTTCTGGTCTTGGCCTTTGCCAACAAAGTTTTCATCAAGGCCATCTTTTTTCGAAAAGAAAAAGTGAAGATTGCTGTTTGAGTGGTTTTATGAAGTAACAATATTAGATGTGTGAGTAACTTGTGGGAGTCCATCACTTAAAACTAAAAATGTGAGAGGTGAGCAAATTGGCTTTACTGGCTGTTAACTGATTGACACATGTAAGAGAAGTGACACATTTTGGAAAGTAAATGTGACAAGTGTTCTTATTTGTTCAACTCCTTGTAATGAATAATCCTAATATTTTTGAGACCATTACAATGTTCTCTGCTGGAATTAAATTTGTTCTGAATAATTTAGCTGTTTTGATTTTTTTTAACATTTTTCTCTATTTTTCTCCCTCTCTCTCTCTCTCCTCTCCACATGCACACAAAGACACACAAACGCACACACACACACAGAGGTGGGTTCTACTTACCTTCCCTACTGGTTCGGGGTTGTACCGGAAGTGCGTGTTTTGCATGTGCGCGTCCCTGTCGCTCCCGGGTTAAACTGGTCTGCGCATGCGCAGAGCATTATTTTCATGTAAATTTGGCTCCGGTGGATGGATTTCAAGCCGGAGGACTGGTTCGGGGGCGTGTCCAGCTGGCCATCGCTGCCGATTCGGCGAGCTGGGGGAAATTCCTGCTACCGGTTCTATAGAACCGGTCCAACTGGCAGGAACCCACCTCTGCACACACACAAACACACACAAATGCGTGCACATGCATGCAGAGAGAGAGAGAGAGAGAGAGAGAGAGAGAGACAGACAGACAGACAGACAGACAGACAGACAGACAGACACAGAGACAGAGACAGAGACAGAGAAGTTTCCTTTTAACCTTAATCTTTGATTCCCCTTAGAAGAAATTTTTTGTTTCCTCTGAAGAACTAAATAGTAATCTTCTTTAAAGTATTTTTATTTATTCAAGATATAATCCAGTTGATTTATTTGCACAGGAAGGACAATCTGAGATATGATTCTAATATTAGCATGATCGTCAGTGCCTTTATGAATACTTTTAAGTTCTTTAATCAAACTTTTTCCTTAGGCTCTGCTTAATTTTGCTCTTTTGACAGAACTTCAAGATCTTAGAAGATACACTCCAGTGATACAAATGAATAAAAGAAAAAGAAACCTCTAATAAGAGACTCATTTCTTCTTTCTAGACTTTTCTTTGGTTTAGTTGGTGATCTTAGATAATGATATTGTTCCCATGATAGCAATAGCAATAGCATTTATATTCCGCTTCACAGTGCTTTACAGCCCTCTCTAAGCAGTTTATAGTGTCAGCATATTGTCCCCAACAATCTGGGTCCTCATTTTACCGATCTCAGAAGGATGGAAGGCTGAGTCAACCTTCACCCGGTCGGGATATAAATTTCATTAATTTTTCTACTTCTAAATCTATATGTGAAACAGAACTTAGATATCCTTTGACATTCAATCTTCAAGTGAATGCTGCTGGAAGTTGAATGGCATATAAATTTAATTAATTATGGTTGGTTACATAGACAGGCAGATGTTTAAACTGGATCTGTCATTTTTATCTACTTATCAAGTCCTTCCCAAGGACCTGATATAGGTAGATCTTTGATAGTGTTAAAGATATCATCACAAGATGCCAGCTGTTCCAAATTATGTGAGGATACTCTACAGTTAGTTTCAGAGTCTAAGACTTCATGATTTAATTCCAAATCAAGGGCCTAAGAATTCTTAAAATAGCATCTAAAATATATGCAATTCCAAGCAGGATATATTTTTTTTTAAATTGGGGTGTTTAGTTCTGATAAATTCAATATTTCCAAATATTGAGAGTGTCCTTTAGATATCCCTTTAGGGATCCAATCACAATTGGTATAATAATGGATTTCCTTTTCCATAAGCATTCAACTTTGATCTGCAAGTTCCAATATTTTGCAATGTATTATTAAGTTAAAGTATTATTATTCTAAATGTTATGAAAAGTTTTCAAAGTGCTCTAAATTCTACTCTCGGTATATATAAAAAACACTACTGCAAAAACTATATATGTAGTGTACAATTGCATTAAATGCAAACATTATACTAAAAAAAACCAATCTCGAGTCTCTAAAATTCAGAAACTGAATTTAAATCTTGAAAAAGGGGAGTCTGACAAGCGGAAACTGATAGGGTCTCCTATTTCTATTGTCAACTCAATCTGAGGATCTCCAGCAAAAAAGAAAATTTGAAAATAAGGGAGCCATTTCTCTCCTGTTCAAGGCCTTTGAACCATTCTCCTCTGTGACTTTTTTTTCAGCTGATAGATTATTTCACATAACTTTGTTTTTACATACTTTCTTGATGATACATTGATTTTAGAACAATGTCTCAGATGAACTTTATTATGCATTCTAATTGGGGAGGATTAAGACAGAGAGATAAGCTATATAAGAGATAAATTCCAGATCAAGTAGAACTATCAAATTCTTCCATTCTTGAGGAGCTGAGGTGGTGCAGTGGTTAAAAGCAGCACTGCAACCTACTTCAGCTGACTCCTAGTTCAGCAGTTCAGCTGTTCAAATCTCACTGGCTCAAGGTTGACTCAGCCTTCCATCCTTCTGAGGTCGGTAAAATGAGGACCCAGATTGTTGGGGGCAATATGCTGAACTCTGTAAACCGCTTAGAGAGGGCTGTAAAGCACTATGAAGCGGTATATGATGTAATGTGCCGATGCCTGGACGACGTTAAGATCTGGATGGGGAGGAACAGACTCAGACTTAATCCCGACAAGACCGAGTGGCTGTGGATAATGCCGCCTAAGGACCATGATAACTGTCCCTCCTTGGTCATCGAGGGGGCAAAAGTGACTCCCTCAGACCAGGTCCGCAACTTGGGGGTCCTCCTAGATCCACAGCTAAAATTAGACCATCATCTTTCTGCTGTGGCTAGGGGGGCCTTTGCACAGGTTCGCCTGGTGCACCAGCTGCGGCCATATCTGGAGAAGGAGGCTTTGCTCACGGTCACTCATGCCCTTGTCACCTCGCGTTTGGACTACTGCAATGCGCTCTACATAGGGCTACCCTTGAAGAGTATCCAGAGACTTCAGTTGGTGCAAAATGCGGCTGCGCGTGCTGTGGTGGGTGTGCCAAGGTACACCCATGTGACACCGATACTCCGCCAGCTGCATTGGTTGCCCATCGGTCTCCGGGTCCAATTCAAGGTGTTGATCACCATCTTTAAAGCCCTACATGGCTTAGGACCAGGATATCTCCGGGACCGCATTCTGCCTCATACTTCCCTCCGACCGGTTAGGGCCCACAGAGTTGGCCTCCTCCGGGTCCCGTCGGCCAAGCAATGCCGGCTGGCGGGCCCCAGGGGGAGGGCCTTCTCTGTGGCTGGCCCCGTGCTCTGGAACCAGCTCCCCCCAGAGACCCGAATTATCCCCACTCTGCTGGCCTTCCGAAAGGCGGTTAAGACATGGCTCTTCCTGCAGGTGGGGGGGACAGCTTAACCCACTTGAGCTTACCCCCCAAGTATGTATGCTGTTGAATGGATGTTGTTGCTTTTACACTGTTTTTTAAATTTTGTATTGTTTTTTAATTTTATGAAATTTTGTTTATTCTTGTATTTCTTTTTGTTGTACGCCGCCCTGAGTCCTTCGGGAGTTGGGCGGCATATAAGAATAACAAAATAAAATAAAATAAATAAATAAATAAATAAATATAAGTCTAAGTGCTATTGCTATTGCTATTGCTATTTGTTTAATTGAGGGGAAAGAGAATCTGTGTGTAGTATTAGAGGCTTGAATTTCAATCGCAAACAGCACGCAGAATTAGCAAATAATGGCCTATGCTACCTAACCTAAAGAACAAGGTGTTTGTCTTGTTACTAAATACTTTGCTGAATTTTTAATCTCCTGATTTTATTGGGATTTACTGCCCTTGAGTAGCTCCTCCACCCTAAGATTAGCTAAAATCTTTTATATAGTTTGTTATTTGCTAACATGATTGCAATAAAGTATCTTTAGTATTTCTTATATTAAGTTTGGATTTGCTCATTATCAAAAGTCTTCTTTGGGGTGAAAAAATGATTAAGGTTCATGAATAGGGTTTTAAAATAAATAAATAAATAAAATAAGTAAATTATTGTTTGTAGAGCAAACCTATTTAATTCTATCCAGAATAAATCTTGTGAGCTTAATTAGAAATAAGTTCCAAAACTGTACGTAAGGAAATAGTGTGATTAAAAAAAAAATCCAAACTCTCCCAAGAGATACCACAAACAATTATGTCCTGGATATTCAACAAGCTTGATATTAATTAAGCCTTCAGCTAAACATGTCTTTAAAAGGAACTGAAAAGTGATTACACCAAGGGCAGGTCACACCAAGGGCTGTTTGAGCTAATACCTGGATCTCTGCTAGGCCTAAAAGAAACAAATTTCTTGTAAGATAATGACTTTTTTTCAAACATTTCTTCCAAAAACTCTAATAAATTGTTCTGTCCCTACGGGTATGCCCCTAAAATAAGATGCACAAGAAGGAATTGGAAACAATATTGTTTTACTGCAAATAAATTCTTAGCCAGAGTTGAGTCTTTTGAAAAGAATATCATTCATTCACAAAGTCTTTCCAGTATTTGGCTAGAGTCTGAGAGAGCAATTAAAGAGCCTTATCTCACCTCATGGAGGTTTTGGCGGAAATCCAAACTCTCATTAATCACAGGAAAAATGTTAACTGTTGATAATCCGAGATGCAGATACAAGAGCAAAATGCTGAAACCACAGAACGGGGTTGTTCTCTGCAACGAAGCCCCTCGTGATAGACCCTTAAATACCCTCAGGGCGTGGTCAAGCCCTGCATTACTACTCACGAGGAAGCCTCCTCCTGATTAGCCACTCATGTCTCTTTGAGAACCTGCGTGCTCTGGCATCCAGAAGAGCCTCCTCCTCTTCTCCTGAGTCACTAATCTCAGGAGATGCATCATGTTCTAATTGTTCGCCAGCCTCTGACCGCATGTCCTCTTCACTCTCCGTCTCTGGTGCCAGGAACACCGGTCTTCTGTACTGCACCCTCACTACCTCCGAATCCTCGGGATCGGCTGCTAATTGCCCTGGACTCGATCTGGCCACAACATAAATCTCCTGGTTATCAATTCAATTATACAACATTCGTATCATGTGCACGCAATGCCCAATCTTATATTCAACTTAAAACTTTGTTACCAGTAAGCGTAACACCAGAGCCATGGGCGAATTTGGTTGTGCATTTTTCCATTTATTCAACTGACCTTACACGTTTTGAAACAGATTTTATATCTGAACTCTTTATGCAGTAAAAATATACAGGGTATCTAGCAGGGTACATTTGCTGCCTCGATTTCTTGCATTTTGGATATTCTTCAGATACCTGTAAAGACCTGCTCTTCAGAAAGCTAGATTTGAAAGCTTTGCAAAATGGTAAACTTGGGGTTATGTTGCTCACTTGACAGTGACGATGAGTTGTTCTCTCAAGTGAAAGCATCCCAAGCTGGCTTCCATGCAAATCTCTAAGGATTGTGCTGGCTTTCTAGAAGTATGGGAAACAGCTGTGAGTTCATTGTATGGAACCAGGAGATGGTAAAGAAGCCTTAGAGCTTTCGTATGTGACGTGTATTTTTGGTCTGAAGCTATTTATGTTTCTTCTGCCTAGGGAAATTTACCCTTCTGCATGGTTGCCATAGGCAGCCTTTTCCCCTAAAGAAATACAGTTGTTTTTAGCTCTTTTCTCCCATAAGATATTTAACTACATCTGACAAGTATAACAGGATGATTTTTCAATGTTGATTGAGGGAAGAAAGTTCTAAGTACGAACCCCAAGTGCTTTTAATTCTGTAGAAGAATACAAAATTACTCTTCGTGCCTATTGGGATCTTTATTACACAGTGGAAATAATGAAATGATGAGGGAGTAGAAAGAGAAGGGAAAATGAAGGAAAGAAGATGCTATGGTAATAGAAGATGGACAAAGTGAAAATCAAATAGCAATAGCACTTAGACTTATATACCACTTTACAGTGCTTCTACAACCCCCTCTAAGTGGTTTATAGAGTCAGCATATTGCCCCCTCATTTGGGTCTTCATTTTACCCACCTTGGAAGGATGGAAGGATGAGTCAACCTTGACCCTGGTAAGATTTGAACTGCCAAATTGCAGGCAGCCGGCAGTCAGCAGAAGTAGCCTGCAGTACTGCAATCTAACCACTGCACCACCGTGGCTCATTAATCAAACCACTAATAGTTATTTTATCTCCATGCCTAGCTTATCGGTTGCACCTTAGATGCTTAAAATGTCACTGAAGAATGAATGGCAATGTAGACAGTTGAAAGGTGACAATAATATTTTTGGAGTAGGAGAGGAGGAAAAGAGGGCTACTGCCAAGTATAACTTGGTTGGATAAAGAGATATCTATTGCAATAACAAAGGGCAACATTGATTTGGATACCTAACAACCTGTCCTCCCAGGCTTACAGATTTGGCCTCAAAATCAATAACATTTCAATGCTAGTGATCTTGGCACACTTCATCTCAGATATCAATATCGGGTCAGAATTTCACAGCTTCTATGACAACCATAGCCCAGTGGCAATGCTTACTTTGAACATGGCTTTGTGTACTACTTTTTAAAATCCAATTTTACTATTTTTATATATCACCCCATCCCAGTCATTTCTGCTAAAACAGTAAATACAATGGACAAAAACAAAAGTATCAAATTTCACAGCCCTTACCAGCAATTGTTCTAATAATTATGATCATGCTCAACAAGCTTAGTAAACCAGGTTTTTTAAATTGACTTTCTAAAAGAAAGGATTGTCAAGGTTTAGTATAAACTTGTTTAATCCCATCCCCACAACTTGGATGAAGGTGTCTGCCATATCTTCATTTCAACCTGATGTATAGATGAATAACTGCATATCATCAGCATATTAATATCATCTCGCTTTGAACTAATGGATAACCTCTTGAACCACTGCTATTCAGTGTGAGAGAACTCTTATTAATAAGGAACATTACATTGACTTCTTTCCCCCCCCCCCACTGGACCTAGAATAAGCATTCAGGAAAGAAAAGAACTAATGCAGAACAATGCTAACACTCCTAACCCTCACATGTGGTCTACAAGGATACCATTATTGATGGTACTGAACATCATTAAGAGATGTGGAAAGACTATGAGGACCTCCACCTGATTCTGTCAAAGGTTATCTAGCACTGCAATTTCTAACCTATCTATGGAGGTTTTTTCTAACTGAAAGAGGTCCAAATCTGTGTTGGATTTGGATCTCTTGGATCTGAAACCTCACAGATGAACTGGAAATTGTCCAGTCTATTTAGAACCATGAATACAGGTGAGATAGAAGTAGTTCTCCCATCATTTTGGGGATTTTATCTGATCAAACCTGACCTTTAGTACCTTTGGGTTCTTAGACCAGTTTTAAATTTTTGATGGTTTGTCCCATTACTGGAAAATAACTTGTGATACCACTGCTAAATCTCCTCATCTCAATTGTGGAACTATAATAAACTTTGGTATTTTGTGTAGATAAGGACTACAAGCAAACAAAAATCATCTTAGATTCATTGTGTGAGAGTAATGATGACAAATATATCTTACTTTGCCAACAGTATTGCATCTTCATAATATTTGCCAATGGATCATTTCTGAGTTGTGGAAAAAATTGATATCTTAAAGACCCAGGGTGACCAAGTTGTATAACATCGTGATAAAAAAAAATGGCCTGCATTCATTCCTGCTCAAATGTCATTATCTTAATAGAATCAGAGATGGATGTAGCTAGCTAGTCATGTTATTTGAGATAGATTTCAGCTTGAGGCCCACTGCTGTCTTTTTATCCATTCTCCTCTTTGTTATTAAAAATGCCTAAAATTCGGATGACCATCTGGACATAAAAAATGATTAATATTTATCTAAAGAATAACATTTCCACCCTCATTTAAAGGAAATAACATCTAGATTTTTGTTGAATAAGAATCTACAAGTTAGACTCTTTGACTAAGGATATAATCATCTAATATCAAATGTGCCATAACTAAATTCTAGAATAAATCATAATTTCTCTACTCAAGTTGAATGTGGATAATGGTTATTATCTAGATGAATTCTAATCAAGATTTCAACTTGGTCTATAGCAGTGCTTCTCAAATAGTGGGGTGGGGCCTCCTGGGGGGGGCGGAGCGATGCCAGGGGGGTCGCATGGCCCCGGGAAACTTGTTTTTTTTTGCCGCAGGGAGTAGGGTTTTTTTGCACCGAACAATAGCACACAGCACAGAGCAGGAGATATGAAGTGCAGATAACAAACCCTTAAGAGACACCATGGAAAAATATTTAACAGGGATGAAAAGAAAGGAGGAGAGAGACGGAGATAATGAGACAAACATAAGTCTCCTGAAAGCTAAGACGAGGAAATATGATGAAGCGTATGTAGCGCTTGGCTTCACTGTGACTATGGTGGGAGATGAGGAAAGACCAGTATGTTTACTGTGTCTAAAAATGTTGGCAGCGGACAGCATGAAGCCAAATAAATTAAGGTGTCACTTAAACACATTACACCCCAATCACGCTGATAAGCTGCTTGAGTTTTTTCAGCGAAAACGTGCCGAATATTGCAAACAATTGTCCCGGCGGAGAGTTGGGGGGGTGCGCGAAATGTTTACTTCTTCCTAGGGGGGGCGTAACAGAAAATAATTGAGAAGCACTGTTCTATAGGCCAAAGCTAATTTTTTCTAAGGAATGAACAAAAAGCTCTGTTCTTCTAGACCACTATCCAGCTTCTAATACTGTATTTTTCTGAATTTTCTGGGAGATAATTGTGAAACTTCAGAAAAGCAGTTTTTAATGGCTTAGTTCTTTTTTACATTAAAATACTGTGGGGGACCTCTTATTCTATGCCATAGCATTGGTGCTGAGGTTAGATTAGTGTTCTAACTTGTCGCTTTTCCTCTTAAATGGCTACATGGCAGCCTTTATCTGGGAATACAGGCTAAAATGTTGTCATGTGTGCAGGTATTCAGAAAGGATGTGGAAGACTGAATAAATAGCTAAAGGCAGTTAGGAGATAGATAAGGGCAAACAAAATTACTATGTCAATCTGAAGTATGAGTCTAGTTTTGAATTTAAGGGCAAGAGAAATCACTGTTGAAGCTTTAATAATATCTGATTATTTGAGTATTCAAAGTAATTTTCATATTAGTGACCAGAAATGACAGGGCTTTAATCAGTTTTCATTCAGCTATATACTCACCAGAAACACAGTAAGATTGAGTGTAAGAGCAGTTACAAACCTATCAGAAAGTGAAAGCTCACAGTTCCCAGTTAGTTTACACTTCAATCATTAAACGGATGCTGGATTGTTAATTATGCAGTGTTAGTTTCTTTGGAGAGCAGCTGCAAATGACAAATTGTGCTTCAGGTCAAAAAGCAAATGTCTCAGACAATAGTGCACGCACAGCACAAATGCAAGCGTCTATAGATCCAAGCAGCATAAGTGATAAAAAAGCAAAGCCAAGGAAGTTTGTTAAATTGCCTATTTTGAAACAGAGTTCTTCTAAAGGTCAAATTCTTTAATTGAAACAAGAATGCCTGAAAAATAATAGTGTATTAGGTGACTCTGTTGATTGCTTATATGACCCTACAACTGCATCTGGATGAACTTTTCTGCCCAGTCAGCTTGACATTTAATCTTCAGATCACCAAGTTCTGTTCTTTCTAGTATGCAATGACATTTTCCAATAAGATGGGAACCATTCTAAGCCTTCTTGTCTACTTCATTCATTCCGTAGAAGGGCAATAAGAATCCGACCACAGTCTGACCTCTACACATTGATCAGCTCCTTTCCATGGTTGGGAGGTAAAAAGAGACTTACTCATGAAGAAAACCTGTTATCTCAATCAAGAATAAGGGAATGGCTAAACTTTGAGGGCATGGAGAGCCTTTCTAATGTTTACGCATAACTGGAAATACCACTTAATTTGGATCAGAAGCATTGAGCACATAATTTAATCTTAACTGACCATATGCAGATGAATGAGAGAAATGATGGGATGGGTGATATCTAATGTAGTTAATTAAGATTTCCCTAAGATAGTCTAAATTATTCATCTATCAAATATCATAACTCAATATACATACAAATGATATTGGACATTACTTAGCCTTCAAGGTATCCAAGCTATTTATTAATTTTATGGACAATGTTAATTTAGTGATTTGGAATCCAACAACAGTATATACAGTAATGTTAATTATGTTTGGTTGTAAATAAACCCTGAAAATTAAGTTAATATTTATTTATCATTATATAGTAGTTATATAAAAGAATACGTGTGCAAATTAGTTCTTACATGGTCAAAAGTAAACAACACAAAACAATAGCCAGTTATCAAAAAAAAGGAGCAGATTGAATCTACAGTATATCTTCTGTCCAAAGGTAAATCACTTCCAGCTATTTTTTATAGAGTAGAGACAAGGGATAACAAATGCAAGAAATTATAACATTGATTGTGATAAATAGAGCACATATTCAATGCCCAGCAGCTGCAGGAATTATTTCATAAAGGGTTTTTGGCTTTTACTTTAGACTGATTATCAGAAGTTGCATGTTTAATTACGGCAGTTTCAACCCAACCGGCTAAGATGTCTGCCACTGAATTCCAGCAATTATCTATCTATCTATCTATCTATCTATCTATCTATCTATCTATCTATCTATCTATCTATCTATCTATCTATCTATCTATCTATCTATCTATCTATCTATTTGTGAGATTTATATACCGCCTCACAGTGCAAGCACTCTCTAAGCGGTTTACACCAGTAAGCAATGTATATTTATATTGCCCCCCAACAATCTGGGTCCTCATTTTACCTACCTCAGAAGGATGGAAGGCTGAGTCAACCTTGAGCTGGTGAGATTTGAACCGCTGACCTGCAGATCACAGTCAGCTAAACTGGCCTGCAGTACTGCTTCTAACCGCTGCGCCACCTCGTCTCTTAAGATTACTCCCACTACACAAGAATTATGTTACTTCAAGTTTCTAGATTCAGACCATAGTGAATGGTCTTCCTGCCATGGCTGTTGGTTCTTCAGCAGGTCACCATTGTCATGCTCCAGAATGTGATGCTGCCCAGATTTAACATTTGACCCGGACAATGAACCAAATGACACCACAGATGGTCCTTCTTCAACTTCTGTGATCACCACCTGTAGCTTGCTTTGCTTTCCAATTTGCCAGTTAAGTCCAGAGAGATTAAAGGCCATTATCACTCCGTGTGATTTATTATATCTGATTGAGAATTTTCCATGGATGGTTCCCAGAAAGGATGTCTCCTGAATCTCCTGCCTGGGCCAACTGCAAATGGACAATCCTTCTTCTGGAAACCACAAGCCACTTTTAAACAATAATGCTGATTTTACAAGACCATGGCTGCCTTTACTGGCTCTATTAGACAGGCAAGAGCAAAGCATGAACCCCACTGATTGCAACAAGATAAGCGCGGAGGCTAAACATAAAGCTAACTTTCAGCTTTTTGCTCAATATGTCAGCTGGAATGAATTGATTTTCACCGACCAATTTAAACAGGATGTAACTAATAAGAGATGGTGTGTGCTTATTTGACAATACATCCCAGAGACCTTGGAAGCCTTAATCTGCTGCTGTGTGGTTATAAATTGAAGACTTGACAAACTAAGAATCCCTATACCTCTTCTCCCTTCATCTTCTCAGCAAAGTATTCAGATGTCAAGCCAATGCAGCTGAAAACCAGCAGAGCACCATTGCTAGCTGCAGAAAACCATCAGAATACATCTTGTACACTCAGACAGGAGATCTACTGATGAGAGTAGAAACCATCAATGGCAGACCTCTTGCCTTCTGACTCAGTTTCAAAACAGATATCTCTTTCTAAATTTAGTAGAGCAGGAAACCTTACGATTCTATTTTACTTCTCTACATTTCTGACAGTGGTGGGATTCAATTTTTTTTTACTGTTGGTTCTGTGGGTGTGGCATGGCTTGGTGGGCGTGGCTTGGTGTGCATGGCAGGGGAAGGATACCGTAAAATCTTCATTCCCACCCCACTCCAGGGAAAGATTACTGCAAAGTCCCCATTTCCTCCCGATCAGCTGGGACTCGGGAGGCAGAGAATAGATGGGGGCAGGGCCAGTCAGAGGTGGTATTTACCGGTTCTCCGAACTACTCAAATTTTCCGCTACCGGCTCTCCAGAACTGGTCAGAACCTGCTGAAACCCACCTCTGATTTCTGATAATATTAGGGATAGTATGGCTGCACATCTACAATCGACATGTTCACTGGGACCAAGAAAACATTTTTTTACTTCCAAAATGCCAAACTCATTATTGCAAAAACTGAAAAATACCTCTCTCCTTCCTGAACCGTGACCAATGAATAAAAGGATGTTTCCTGTTTTATTACAAAATACAGGTAGTTCTCAACCTTCAACAGTTTGTTTAGTGACTGTTTGAAATTACGGCATTGAAAAAAGTGACTTATGACCATTTTTCACCCAGTTGTGGCATCCCCATGGTCATGTGATCAAAAATCAGACACTGAGCAAGTGACTCATAATTGTGATGGTTGCAGTGTCCTGGGCTCATATGATCACCTTTTGTGACCTACTGACCAGGGGTGGGTTCCACTTACCTTCGCCACCGGTTCACATCACGACGTTTTGCGTGCAATGGCTAGCTCCGCTCTCACGCACGCGCATCCCCTCATCCGATTTCGCTTCCGCACATGCTCAGAAGCAGGAATTAGCCCGAAACACAGCTGAGGAGCTCATCAGCTGTGCTTTGAGCAAAGAAATAAAGGTCAGAATTCATCCGCGGGCGGGTGGGAGGGCTCTTTTTCAAGCCGCGGAAGGGGAAAAATCCCCCCAAAAATGGTGGCACGCATGGAACAGCACCGACAGTGATGTCACCAGTGTGTCGCTACCAGTTCGGGAAATCCGGTCCAAACCGGGAGGAACCCACCTCTGCTAGTGACAAGCAAAGATAATGGTAAGGCCAGATTCATTTAGCACACATTACTAACTTAATAGCTGCAGTTATTCCCTTAACAACTGTGGCAAAAAAGGTCATAAAATGAGGC
The DNA here is from genome assembly GCA_023053685.1 of Diadophis punctatus similis. Classification (NCBI taxonomy): domain Eukaryota; kingdom Metazoa; phylum Chordata; class Lepidosauria; order Squamata; family Dipsadidae; genus Diadophis; species Diadophis punctatus. The sequence goes on from JALIGW010000003.1 coordinate 147,065,011, forward strand.
AAAACTCACTTAACAAATGTCTCACTTAGCAACACAAATTTTGGACTCGATTATGGTTGTAAGTGGAGGACTCCCTGTACTCTGATGTTTTAGAAAAGGAGGTTAGAAGTAGTATTCCTGTGCCTACAGAGTTTTCTTAAGGAGACGATAGAGAGACTACAGCTTCGATAGACACAAAAACAGAACGAAAGAATCAAATTCTTCTTGGGCCAGCATCCTGAATGGATTAGAGAGAGAAGAACCAGGTTCTTCCAGAGATGAGTGAACAAGGAGGAGAGCCATTGAAGGGGAAAACAAAAGTCTGTTCTTCCATGGTCAAAAATAAACAACCTGATACAGGCCATTATCAAATCAAGAAGCTGACTGATAATGCCCAAAGTATAATCACTTCCAGACCTTTATATAGAGTGGATTGAGGGGGGAAAATGAAATAAATTAAGCAAATCAATTTTTATAAAGAGAACTTGCATTTAAAATTCCCATGTGCTGTAATTTGGTTCTACCCAGCTTCTTGAGGAGAAATCTGACAATAAGATCTGGTTCTGCATTTTCATTTCAAGGGTTGAGCTACTGTACAAGAATGTAGCACGTTCAATCCATTATCCCATGGGTGTGCATATTTCCCATTTAATGCCTCTCTTCATTGCTTACTTCACTGGCCACAGACTTGGTACTGTAGTATTCTTTTTTACTAGACCTTTAAAAAAAAACACATCTGATATAGAGTCTTGAGAAAGGGAAAAGGTCTCTGGCTGATGCAACTGATTGGCAGCACCACTTGGCTCCACCCCTTACTTAGAACAAGGATTGGCAATTTGAATGCCTTGAGACCTCTTGCCATCTAGAGAAGGGAAAGAAAAATGCCAAACTTACTTTCTCTGATCCGACTCTCCAAAATGGGGAGTAAAGTATGCTGGCCTTGTTCAAAAACCTCTCAGTTTATATCTTGCTAAACTCATAGCAACCTTGCTAGGAAAGCCTATTGCTTACAAAAAATTAGATTTCAGAGGAATCCCTTCAGTGTTTCCAACTTGTAACATGGAGATCAGTGGTTAAGCATATTTTATCTTGTATTAGTCGCTTACTCATTTGGCCATGCTGTCTTTGACTCGATCTGAGTTTCTACACTTGAAGAAATGATACCACTATGCACTAAATTGTTTCTTACTTGCAAGTTGTTCTTGATTTATATTAAAGATGGAAATTCGTTATAAAAAGGAAAGTTGTCTTCTTCCCCATTCATCAAGCGTAAGGAAGTTCTAAAAGATGTGCTCTTCAACATTTTTTTCTTAAAAAAGCTTAATCTGTTGGAAAGTGTAACATTTATTCATAGTGGGACCATATCAGATTTATTTGAATTATCTGTGTTTGAATAGTATGTTTAAAAAATAAATGCAACATCGTTGAATGGAATCAGCAGCAGTGCAAATAAAAAGTTTCTGTCTATATATGGTAAAAATGGGAAACATGATCTAAAAAAAAAGTATTCATCAGAATTATATAGTCGCTTTCCCTGAAGTGTTTTCCAGACCATCCTCTTCAGTTCATGCTGCAGGTAATTTCACAATGCATAAGTAGGCCAACTAGCATGGAGCCTATCAGCATGCAGTGAAGCTCTTCCAGGGTAGTTGGCTTGAATTCACATTTAAACCTGCAGTGTGTGCAGCCTCAAAATAGTTTGTCCAATGCTTTTTTGGGGAGAGGTTCAGAGAAAGAGGGGTAAGGCTAAGAGGAACTTTCTCCTCAGCCCTGCCAGAGGCAGCTGAAGGTGATAGAAACTGTTCCCTGGATGTGTGATGACTCAGGGCACACCACAGAGGTAACACAGGCAGTTCAAACCACCCTTTTATTGCTGCAAATTCTCTCTCCCTCCCTCCCTCCCTCCCTCCCTCTCCCTCCCTCCCTCCCTCCCTCCCTCCCTCTCTCTCTCTCTCTCTCTCTCTCTCTCTCTCTCTCTCACACACACACACACACACACACACACACACCCACACACACCCACACCTCAAGCAGCCTTTGGCTGCAAATAATCCAGCCCAATGCTGTGAGCACCATGGCTGCAAAGCATGAAATCCAGAAAGAATGCAAGGAATCCAGGAAAGTTCTAACGTTAGCACTCAATTCTCTGGGAATTCAGTGTTTGTTTCCGACAAATGCCCCTTCTCACAGCCTGAAGTCTCACAGTCTCACAGTCTCCTTAAGTCTCAGTCCCCAGGTGTGCCTTGTGAAGAGGGGTGGGGCACTCTCCTCCTGAGTAGTTGAGTCAGTCTACGCTGTTCTCACCTTCTCTCCACTCTCCATGCTCGAGGAACAGGAGGGAATGGTCCTTGTTCATCGCCTGAGTTCTGTCTCTCATGTTCACTGCTTAGCCTCTCTTGGTCAACCTGCTTCCCTTCCTCCCTGCCTACAAGCCATCCCAATCCTGACAGGCCCTGGCCTGACTGGGCCTGCTCCTCCCCATTTTCCTCCCAAGCAAATGAAGCTGCCCCCCCACCCGATCTCCGTCTGCTCCAGTTTTTGCTTGTCTTCCTCCGCAGATTCAGATCCAATGGGGGCATAACAGGAGGAATCACTTTAGAGTTTTTGGAATTGGGCAGCATCTACATAAAATTAAACATTTTTTTAAAATTAAATTAAATTATAAGAATCACATCATCTCCGTGAGGTGAATTCAAGTTGCTTTGTACTCCACTCTGTGTAGTAGTACACAGTAATACTTATAGTATCTTATAGTCTTCTTTCTAGTTGTCAACCTTGTTCCATTGGGCTTTCTACTTTCATTGCTCCTTGTCTCAGCTCTACTTGTAGATCTCCCTTTGTTTTGTATAATAAATTTTCATCCTCTTATAAGATTCTTATGAATCTTTACATTTTTTCCCCAGACATATCTGTCATTAAGATCTCAGATGACAAAAGCTCTTAGATGGGTAAAGACGTCTTTATGATTTAAAGAAAAAAGCCATTCAGAAAAAGTCAGCCTCAAGAACGTTTCACTGTCAATAACTCTAACACCTTCTTTTGCCCGTAATTTTCTACATTTCCTGATAAACCTTGTGAAGGGGCAGGGGAGAAAGAGGGGGGAGAGGGAGAAGAAACAATACATACATACATGGTTCCTTTCACTTGTAAAACTTATCTGAAGGGTAAAATCCTTATTTTCCCACTACTATACCTCCACTGTAAATATTAAGAACAAATAAATAACTAAATAAAATTAAAAGAACATGTTCACTCCCAATCCTTCCCAGATAGTCAGATCTATGATCTTCAGTGTACAGGAAAAAAATTATAGAATCACAAGATACCTGGATTTCCATTAGCCACACATTATCAGCTATGGGATGGACATCCTAATGATACTTGGTGAAAGCCTTAAATGTCATGAATGTGGGAGAGTAAGCCATATTTTCAATCAGGGATCTAACTGTAATGGATAGAGAAAACCTTGGCCTGCCTGAAAAGTTTAATTCCTTCTTTAAATTGAGGTTTTATTCCTATGCTACATCAAATATGAAGATTTAAGAACCCAAAATAATTGTCTTTAATCCTGATTTTATTATGAATAGCCCTAAAAATCATGGCCTTAAGAATAATCCTAAAACCATTAAACTTGTTAAAAAGTGCCCTGTCTAATCTTCATCTTGCTTGACCCTAAATTTTAAAATTGATTCAAAATTTGCTGTTGTGGGGATCCAAAGATTACAGAAGCATTTAACTGCTTTAGATAAATTGCATAAGGCAAACTACGGTTAAACCATATGTAAATCATGCCGCTGAAGGTAAAACCCAAATGTGCTTCTTTCTGTTGAGGGAAATTGTTCTGCCTGTAGAAATAAACTGCCAGATTTCATCTTGGCTCTGGAATTGTGCACAAGATTGAAGAACCAATAGTATTTGGAGCTCCCCAAATCAGGGGTGGGTTCTGACTTACCTCGCTGCCGGTTCGCTTCCTCATGCGCCACGTGGGCGTGCCGCACACATGCGCAGTGCTAAAAACTCAGCTTTTGTGCATGTGCAGAAGCAAAAAACAGTTCCTGCGCATGCGCAGAAGCAAAAAACAAGAGAGCTGGTTCAGGGGCGTGTCCAGCCGGCCATCGCTGCCGGTTCGGTAAGCGGGGGAAATTCCCGCTACCAGTTCTATAGAACCGGTCCGAACTGGCAGGAACCCACCTCTGCCCCAAATCCTTTATCAATGACTATGTTTGGCTGGCCTGCACAGATCAGTAGTGTTTGGAGGGCCATAGGTTTTCTAACAGTTCTATGCACCCTTGTGAGAGTAGGTCTTACTCAACATAATGAGACTTCTTTCTGTATAAATATTCATGTATAGTCTACAGCACAAGAGTTAATCCATCATCTCCAAAACAACTCATTACCATGGAAGTTCAGGCAAATAAAAAGGAAACTGTTAGTGACACAAAATGGCTGACTCATACTGAGTAAGGTTGAATCAGCATGCACATTGTTTTAAAATAATGTATATAATTGTATCTCTATGCTACCTCCTCCTCTTTTTCACCTTTCCCTTGTGGACAGCCTTAATTACAGCTCCTGCTGTTGGTATTCTGGAAGGCAACAGCTGTTTGGAGAATTACTAATGACCCTTAGAAAAATCCTATCCCATACCATAAATAAACACATAGACTTCTCAATTATTCCAGTTATCTGCGTTTAACTTTTCCTAACCTAGAACATTATGCTTTCTTTATTCAGAACCAAGTTTTTCTTGGTTTGCTGGCTTCAGGATTTGATTCCAATTTTTGTAGTATTTCAAATACAATGTTTAAAACCATTGGGTACAGGATTAATACATGTATATTTAACACTCTTCCGGGAGGTATAATAAAAAAGAGGAATTCTGAATGAGAGGAAACAGGAGTTATACATACATAGATATTCCAGAAATAAATTAAGAATAAGAAATAAATTAAGATGCATGCAGTGTGAAACAACATATTACAGAAATAGGAAAACCTGAATGTGAAATCTTATATTCCAGCAGTGGGAATCCATGTGTCTTTCTCAATCCATCTATGTGCTTCTTTTTCTCTCCCCCAAACAATGTTTACAAACTAGCATTACGATGGATGCAGAACAAGTGGAAAATTGAGAGAACATTTGTGCATTATAGGGTATCGCCTTTTGAGAAGTTAAAGTTTAACTCTATTGTCCTGTTTGATGTCCTTCATAGCCTTCCATTTCTGAATGTCTCCTGTAGGTAGTATATGAATCATTGCCACATATTTTATGTTCTTTAGATGACTTTGGGTACCTCTTGTTACATGCACCATTTTTTTCAACACGCAGAGCATCTACTCCAATATGGACCATAGAACATGTGCTTCAATACCAACTTATGTAGCTCTAGATCTTCATTTGGGTCCATTATTTCAGCTTTCAAAATGTATCATAATCTTGTGGTCTTGGCTTGGATATTTCATAAGCCACAGCAGACAGTGCAGGTCCCACTTTTGATATTGTATACTTAGAATATAAGCAATACACTTACCAAAGAGAAAATGTATTCCAGTGAAGTACTTCACAAACAACTTTCTTTTCAAGATGAATACTCTTGGGAATAAAAAAGTTTAAAAAAAGGTGTGATTAAATTTGGCCAATCATTTGGCTCCTGATTCAAAAAAAGATGCTGTCATAATTCTGGCCAGTTTAGATTATGTGTCATCGTAATGAAAAATGAATCATTGCTATGCTTCCATATATGCATTAAGGCATCTTGACATCATTCCATCTGCTAGCAAATGTTGAAGAGAGTATGATGCACTTTTCAATATTTCTAAAATAATCATTATTCAATGAATTAGTCAGACTTCTATTTGTTGATGATCTCAAGGTTGTTTGATTCATTTGGATGTAACTCACCTCTTGTTTTCAGTCTTAGCAGCAATGTCAACCATGTATTGTTGGAATAGACTTCCTCTTAGAAAGTTATTACTCATGGTTCATTATTTGATAGACATAATGACACGTTGTCATTAGTTTCTTGTTGTTCATTATTTGGAACTGATGATGCCAGTCATCATTTCAAAGAAGAAAGTATATATTGAAAAGTATGTTTTGAAACTGCCATAGGAGCAATGCAATTCTGAAATTGTTTGTAATAAACCACTTCCTCATTCTTTCAACATAATTTGCAGTGATGTTGGTTCAGTTTAGGTGTTTACAGTTTAATGTTGGCATAATAACCACTTTGTTGGCAATTTGTGCATTAAATCTTCTCTCATGTTCAAATGCTGGACTCTGATCATGATCAATGACAGTGGCATGTCTCAAATTTGTTCTTTGCAAGTTCAAAGGATACAATGTATGAGTTTCAGTGCCATATTAGTTTCTCTAGTAATTCAACAATATCACATTGAATTCCCATCATTGTGGAGTATGCCCATTCTCAATTCTATGCTGTGTTGAGAATCTATGAAGTATATTTGAATAAATGTGACTTGCTTCTTGTGGTTTGGCATTAAATGATCAATGTAATGATGGATTTGGCCTTCAACAATCACAGAAGGATTCCATCCATTCCTGGTTGGAATGACTTATTTGACACCAAAGGCTGTCATTTGGAACAGGCAGTTTAATCATCTTCTTGAACTCATTTGCAATATGTTCATCACTGCTATATAAATTGAGGAGTTCATAAGGTAGAAGTTGCAAATTGCCTAGCCTGGTCTTTCCCAGTAGCAGAAATTGGGAGTTTCTCCAGGTAATAGAAACTCAGGATAATGAGGCCAAACTTTGGCCATGGCACCAACATCAGCAGAAATATTACATCATGTCAGTTGTGCATTTTGCCTCACATTTTCTGTGTTGATGTTAAAGGTGGGTATTGTCAAGCTGAGAAATTCTTGCAGTAATTAGTGTTTGCCACATACTCTTGAGTTGCTCTTCCCTTTCCTCTTCTATATTTTCTTCTCTCACCATTCTGTATCTTTCCTTGTGTGAGAAAAAGATTTTCCAGCAAAAAAGAGAAACACAGACAAACCACAAACAATAAATCTTACTTTGAGATTCAGAGGTTTATTTTCATGAGCAATTGAGAACATGAGGAAAAGCCATCATTAAAAATACAACTTACATCAACAACTCATTGCAATGAGGTCCACTGTCATAGCTAAATCCAGCAAGGATTAGCTACTGCCAGAGGCCTTGATTTGGGATCCGTCCTCATCTTTATACTCTTTTTCCTATGGTCCTCAGCAATACATATTTTTATTTTTCAATTACTTCATTTCCTTGTTCTTTTCATTCAGACCGTAAACTCAGCACCCAGACTGTCAATTCAGCATATACTTGCGTGTACATGTGAAAACCTCCTATTCTCCGTTACTTTCAGTTCCCTATTTCTCACAGTTTCAACGTTCTAATTCCAAATATATCTCAAAACCACATACTTTGCAAATCACATCTCACAGCAACAGCTCAGCAAAATTGCAAATAGTTCTGATACACTTTGCAATCTTTCTGTCTAAAACTTTGGTTCATGTAACTTTTTTTGGGCCTAATAGCCTGCTGAGACCTATGGACTCTTGTAATTCAATAGGCTATTTGTCCATTTCTCCATAGTGGGTGGAGCTAGCCTCCAAGAATGGGATGAAACATTCCACAGCCAATCAGGACTGAGTCTGATATCATATAAAAAGCTGCCCTCCATTGCTACTCCCCCTCTTTCGACTCAGTCTCAGTCAAAGGACTTGTGTATTCTCTCAGAGATTTTGTTCAACTGTCAAATTCTACTACACTTGGAATTGATTTTCTACTAAAATCGTGAGTGCTGCCTCCCACGCTCCTGTCATTCAGCGTGTGTTCAAGGCCTCGGGCATCGGCCCGTCCATCGGCCCTTGGCCCCTTGGTGGGTTGTTGGCCAGCCTGTCAAACCCCTGCGGCCTGGCCTCCCTACATCTAATAACTGTCACAGAAGCCTCGCGCTTGAGCGACTGGGGGACCAGGGTGGCCTGTGCCACTGCCGTCTAACTGAGAGAGAGAGACCGCCGTTCCGGAGGATCAGCTGTTGATCGCAGAAGCTTTCCGCTTGAGCGATCGTGGCTCTCTCTCACTGCCCGACATCGGCCTTGGCTTGGGCTGGGGATTTGATCGGCCTCACTGCGGCAGAGTGCGCTCGGCGTGAATTGGGGCCTGCGTTTTCAAATCGCCTCAGCAACTGTCGTTCGCGGCCTTCGGCTTTGCCGCCGGAATTGGAGGCCCTGCCCACGCTTGCCACATCAGCGGCGACGTGCGCAGCCGCAGTTCATTCTACCGGCTCCGTCGGCCAAGTCACACAGATCGGTACTCCGGCTCCCCGGATCGTCGGCTCGGGCCTCAAATCGTCACCAGCAGCCCCGACGCTCGTCACCGGCCCAATGGCGGACAAATCTTCAAAGTCAAGCCGCGCCAAGGCCCAGTCTAGCCGGGAAGCCCGATCGTCGGAGGGGGCGGCTAGGAGCTCCTCCAGCAGGGATCGCTCTCCCCTCCGCCAGCCTCGCAGCAAGGAGCGCTCCCCCGCGAGGCCCCAGGCCTCTGAGAAGGGCAGTAAAATCGCCCACAAAGACGGGGATAAGCGCAGCGCTGCGCAGAAGGAGGGAGGACAACAACGTGACAAAGGCCATGATAAGGCCAAGTCCCCAGGGTCAACATCCTCCTCCACCTCAGGTCCACCCCCACCTAGGGACCCGACCTTACCTCCTCCCAGCCGCTCCAGGCAATCATCTGGAGCCCTTTCACTCGATAACCCCAACCTCTGTCTTGAGGAAGGGGATATTTGGGAGGAGCCTGCACCAGTGGCTGTCCGTTCTGTGGCTTCACCAACACCATCTGCCACAGCTCAGTTCCAGAGCCCGGAGGTGCAGGCAATGATTAAACTGGCCATCCAGACAGGTATTGAAGCTGGCCTGAAGCATGCTGCTGCAACTGCTGCCCCTGCTGGAACACCCCGCTCCACCCCAGCACCCCCCCGTGCATCACCCGTTGTGGACCCCGGGAACACTTGGGTGGGTGGGGATGATGGCCTACAGGGCTCTCCCATCTCCTTGAGGGATCCAGAGGACCAAGGCCAGGACCTGGACCTCTCAGCAGATGAGGACATGGCTCCAGAGGCCCCTGTCACCACTGGCCTCTTCAACCCTGCTTTATTTAAATCCCTCCTTCATGAGGCCAAGTCCACGGCCAAGGTGACCTCCGCGGCGGCCAAGCCATCGGAGGAGGAAGCAGAGGACCCACTGTTTGAGGAAACCACCACCCAGGCGGAGGTCATTCCAGCTCCCCGCCTCTTCGTGGAGTTGGTCCTCAAGCAGTGGAACACACCGTCCACGGGGGCCCTCCCTACCACGCTAGATAAGAGTTTTTTCAACGTCGATCAAGCCCTGGCACAACATCTGCCGGTGCCCCCAGTCGACCCGCCGATCAAGGCCTTGTATACATCAGCGCAGATGCCAGGGGATTCGGAGGAACTCCTGCGCCTGGAGGACCGCCGTACGGAGCAAGCTCTACAGCGTGCCCACCAGTCAGCCGCTTGGGCTATTCGGGCATCCGCGACGGCGTCCTTCTTCTGCCGGACCTCAATCCGGTGGCTGAAGGCACTTCAGGACCACATACCGGCCACGGATACCAGAGCAAGACAGGATATTAACAAGCTGGTCGCGGCCTCCCAGTTTGCATCGGACTCCACCCTGCAGGCCACGCGATTCGCGGCCAGATCCATGGGGTCATCCATCGTGGCTCGCCGCATGCACTGGCTCTGCAGCTGGCCAGCTGACTGCAGACACAAGTGGCACCTCGCCATCGCGCCAGTGAAGGGTCAGTCGCTGTTTGCTGATGCCCTAGATCCTTACCTCATCGAGTCTAAGGATAAGAGGAAGGTGCTCCCCAACTGCACTAGGAAGGCCCAAAATAAGGCCTCGGCCCCTTCTACGGCATCCACGTCCTTCCCTAGACGCAACTTCAGACAGCCGGCTTACTCATCTAACCGCCAGCAGTCGGGGGGAAGGCAGGGCCAGGGTCAAGACAAGACCAAATCCGATTACAGTAGCAAGCGGCCTTTTCGGGGGGCAGGCGGTCGCCCCTTCCGCCGCTACAAGTAGACGAACCCGGTCCTCCCATTGGGGGCCGCCTGCGCTTCTTCACTAGGCGGTGGGAGGACATAACAACAGACGCATGGGTTCGCGAGACCGTTACATCGGGTCTCGCCCTGGACTTCATCTCCACCCCCCCGGGGTTCTTCGTGAGGTGCCCCCGATCCTCTAATCCCCGGAAGCGGTCGCTCATGCTGACCGCGATCCGGCACCTTCTCGACATCGAAGCAATTCAACCGGTGCCGGAGGACCAGCGGGGCCAGGGCTTCTATTCCATCTTGTTCCTCGTACAGAAGTCCTCGGGCGGGTGGAGAGCTGTCCTTGATCTGAAGCGTCTCAATAAATGCTTGCGTTACAAAAAGTTCAAAATGACCACCTTGCAGTCTATTATTTCCGGTGTACGGGAGGGGGATTTCATGGCGTCCATCGACCTCACGGAGGCGTATCTCCATGTGCCAATCCGACCCTCTCACCAGAAGTACCTTCGCTTTGCTTACTTGGATGAGCATTACCAATACTCAGCCTTGCCCTTTGGCCTATCGTCCGCGCCCCGAGTGTTCACTAAGATCCTCGCGGCACTCTCGGCCCACCTCAGGGCGGTCCCAGTCAGGGTCCAGTGCTATCTGGACGACATCTTAGTCCAAGCAAATTCCCTACCCCAAGCCGTTACTGACGTCCAATTTACCCTGGAGACTTTCCGCCTCCATGGCTTCTCCGTTAATCTCGAGAAGAGCCAACTCTCACCTTCTACAAGAATCACTCATTTGGGGGCAGTCATTGACTCTCTGGAGTGCAGAGTATATCTGTCCCAAGAAAGGCAGGACGGCCTGTCGGGCCTCGCTAGACGAGTCCATAGCCTGAATCAAGCGCCGATCAACCTCTTGTCCTCTCTCCTGGGCAAGATGAATTCGGCAATACACATTACGCCTTGGGCACAGCTGCACTCCAGAGACCTTCAATGGTTTCTTTTGCCGTTTCAGAGAACCCAAAGGATCACATCCTCGGCCAAAGTGCGGCTCCCGCCTTCCGTCCGGCGATCCCTTCAGTGGTGGCACTCTCCGGCCATCGCCAAGGGGAGCTGCTTCAACGAACCTCCAAGGGTGACGCTGACCACCGACGCCAGCTTGCAGGGCTGGGGCGGCCATTCCTTGGACCAGGTAGCCCAGGGCGCATGGACTCCATCGGAGTCGGAGCTCAGTATCAACCTCTTGGAGCTGAGGGCCGCATTCCTTGCCTTACAACATTTCAAGAATCTCCTGGCGGACCGCCATGTCCTCCTGCTGACCGACAACGTCACGGCCAAGGCGCACGTCAACCGGCAGGGTGGCACGGTCTCTTAGGACCTGATGGCAGAGGGCAGAGCTCTAGGTCTATGGGCGGAGGACAACTTGCTATCCATCAGGGCGGAACATATCTCCGGGGAGTCGAATCAGACCGCGGACTGGCTCAGTCACCACAAGGTAGATCCGGCAGAATGGAGCCTGCAACAAGAATTGTTCCAGGAGATCTCCCTCAGGTTCGGCTCTCCGCAGGTCGATCTGTTCGCAACTCCAGGCAATGCGAAGCTCCCTCGGTTCTTTTGCCGGTACGACGCTCACGGGGCGGAGGACGTGGATGCCCTCCGCTGTCTGTGGCCGAGGGGCCTTCTCTATGCGTTCCCGCCCCTGCCACTTATCCCTCGGGTGATCCGCAGGATCCTTTCGGAGAGAGCGGAAGTGATTCTCCTAGCTCCTCACTGGCCGAGGAGGACTTGGTTCGCGGACTTGAGGTCGCTGTCCATCAGTCCTCCCTGGCGGATCCCGCCGACCGCGTCGTCGCTCTCCCAGGGGTCAGTGCGGCATCCAGATCCGCACTGGTTTCAACTGACCGCCTGGCACTTGAGCGGCGCACGCTGAGGCTACGCGGAGTCCCGGAGGAGATCATCCGCACCCTCCTCTCATCACGCCGAGCGTCTACGGTGCGGGTCTACAATTCCACCTGGAGGGTGTTCTGTGACTGGTGCTCGGAGACCGACTTGTCGCCGGTAGACCTGTCTGTGGTTCAGGTTCTGCGATTCCTACAGGACGGGCTGAACAAGGGATTGGCAACGAATACCTTACGTCGCCAGGTTGCAGCTCTCTCCACGGTTCTCTCCTGTTCCACTCGGGAGCCTCTCTCCGGCCATTCCTTAATTCGCCATTTCCTCAAGGCGGCCTCCAATGTAGCTCCGCCGGTGGTGCACCGGTTTCCGACATGGGACCTGCAGAAGGTCTTACTGGCCTTGACCGGTTCCCCTTACGAACCCTTGCCATCAATACCTCTACGGCTGTTGACACTGAAGGTCGCGTTTTTGGTTGCAATTACATCCGCCAGACGGATCTCTGAAATTGCGGCGCTCTCCGTTCGGGACGACCTTTGCATTTTCTACCCTGACAGGGTCGTACTGCATACGGACCCGGCGTTCATGCCGAAGGTTAACTCCTACTTCCACCGAGCACAGGAGTTGGTTCTTCCCGCGTTTCAACCGCAGCCGGTCACTCCGGACCAGCAAACAGGGCATGCTCTGGACGTACGAAGGGCTGTTGAGGTGTACGTTCAGCGGACGGCTTTGTTCCGCAGATCGGAGTCCCTCTTCGTGGGGTTCACGGCATCTTCCTTGGGTCGGAAAGCTTCGCCGGCTATGGTGGGGCGATGGCTTCGCGAGGTCATCGCGGACGCATACAGGCAATTGGCGCTTCCGTGCCCCCGGTCGTTGACGGCGCACTCCACCAGGAGCGCAGCTACTACCGCGGCTTGGGCTATGCGTGCATCAATTGAGGAGGTGTGTCGGGCGGCGACATGGTCGTCACCGACGCCCTTCATACGACACTACAAAGTGGACATGTTCGCTTCGACTGATGCTGACTTTGGGCGACACGTGTTACAAACAGCAATACAGTCAGCGGAATTGGGCACTGCATTGTCAGACCCCCCCTAGGGACGATACGGCTTTGGTATGTCCCATTCTTGGAGGCTAGCTCCACCCACTATGGAGAAAGGGCGTTGTCTTCTTGCTGAACGCCCCTTCTCGTAGGGTGGAGCTAGCCTCCAAGTCCCTCCCGTTTTAGGAGTGGTTCCTGAGCTATGGGGAATACACTGGAGTCTGATCCTGTCCTTCGTCTCAAGAGGGGGAGTAGCAATGGAGGGCAGCTTTTTATATGATATCAGACTCAGTCCTGATTGGCTGTGGAATGTGTCATCCCATTCTTGGAGGCTAGCTCCACCCTACAAGAAGGGGCGTTCAGCAAGAAGACAACGTCCTTTCTCACACTTGTGACTTTGGAGATGTTCAATCTTCCCTTTTTTCACCTACCCTCCTCTTTGCAGCACCCAATTATTATTGGTGTCATCTCTTGACCCTGACATTATATCTTTCCACATGGCATAATTATATTATATTTTATTGTTTTATTTGATTATTTTACCACAATGTTGTATGTTGCCTTTTTCAACTCAAAACTATTTAGAATCCCTGCTGACTACTCCACTGAGTTGTAGGAAGCTGTCAGGGACAGTTTAAAAATAGGATCACATGACTTCTTGAGAACTAGGGTAGGATCGGTCTATCTGATCTCTAGCAGCCAAAGGAGGAGCTGGTCTACATTCGATTTCAGAGTAGGAAACAGTTGAAAAATGACACAGGATAGGCAAAGACTAAGATATAGTGGCTAATGTATTTGGCTGATCCCAGAGAGATCCAGTTTCTACTCCATTTGCAGTCACAGCAACTTGTTTGGTGACTTTCAGCCCAATCTATCTCACAGGATCATTTTGAGGAAATATAAGAGGATGGTGCACTATGTATGTGCCGTGAGTTCCTGAACAAAGATAGATACATGTTCATGTTTCTGGCCTAGAGAAAGGGCACAAAAAACAATAGCACTAGCAATAGCACTTAGACTTATATACCACTTCACAGTGCTTTACAGCCCTCTCTAAGCGGTTTACAGAGTCAGCATATTGCCCCCAACAATCTGGGTCCTCATTTTACCAACCTCAGAAGGATGGAATGCTGAGTCAACCTTGAGCCGGTGAGACCCAAACTGCTGGCAGCTAGTAGTAGCCTGCAGTACTGCATTCTAACCACTGCGCCACCGCAGCTCTTAATAAAAAATATACAAACCTTTCTTCAGTTGTTGCTTCTTTAAGAGTCACATTATGAATCAATTCCTTGTTCCTGAGTGGGTGAGAAAGCAAGTGACTGCAAGACTGATTGGGAAATGTCAAAAATGAAGATCATGTACATACAGAAGCAGCCAGTAGCAATGAACCAACCACACATTTCCCCAGTTGTATTCCCTTGAAGTCACGGGTCCTGGATTTTGGACCCATGCTATAAATTAGCATAATCTTGATTCAAAAATTGCTTTTCCTATGATGCATTATTTCACCTAGGTAAAGGTCGTGACAAGAGTCTTAGAACTATATAGATAGATTAATGCTTGGAAATGTATTATGCTTTCAGCATTAACATTTATTAGATCCTTTTAATAGCAATGACATATCCTTTTAAAGCAAGTGCTCATTGCAGATTAATCATCACTAAACTTATTAAACCAGCTGTTCAACCAGGCATGTGAAAAAGACGGTTTCTAAATAAAGAGTGTAAGTATAATAGATTAGATGTATAGACCTAGAGGCTGTTCTGTGTTTGGGAATTGTCCATTCCCTCTTCAATGCACTTAAAAGAAATAAGCAGCCTGGGACCTACCAACAGAAGCAGGAAGCACTGTTTAATCTTTTTGCTTTACATTATTTATGCAGTTAAAATTCATTTTTTCCTGTTTCCTCATATCGAGTGTAAAAGATAGGGGACTCCCAAAGACAAGCAAACTTGTTTTTAACACAAAATGATCTGGAAATCAGAGAGTTAAGCATAGTCTCCTCTGCAGTTTTGCATTGAAAAATAAAATTGTCTGGACGATATGCAGCTGGACATCGCAGACAGTTGGAACCTCATTTACCCAAATGGCTTCTGCAGCACTTTCCCCAGCTCTGACCAAAAAAAATATGATGGAATATAAATTAATTACTGTAGAACCAAGACTTGTGGATTGCCCAGACAAAATCTGTGCATTTAACCCTTATCCAAATTTTCAGTCTTGCTTTACTCACATTCACCACTTTGTCATCTATTCTGACATTCCACATGCTCTTCAGCTCAATAAAGAGATTTGTCAGTTTGATTTTCACTGGCATTTGGACTCATTTTATCCCTGATCATCTTTTTATTCTTGGACAATCCTGGCCGTCTTAATACCAGCAACTACCCAGGATGAAATCAAAGCATGTGCAAGTTTTGATTAAACATACCAAAAGTTAAAAGTCTCCAAATATGTAATTCACATGCAGTAGTGTTTTCATTAAAACATATATTCCAAATATTGGTGAGCTGAACTTTGATCCCGCTAGGTTGAAAATTTGGGGAATTACAGTATATTCCTAACGGCTATGAAAGATATGAGGTCAGAGAATCTAGCATTGGAAAATTGCTAGGCCCATTCTATTTTTGGCTAAGATTGAAAACAAGCAATGATATCATAACTGCATAATTAAAGTGGATGTCTGCCATGTAAGTTTGAAAGTGGTTTGAGGTTGCCTTCTTCCTTGTGCTGAGTAAGAGTGACTGGTGCAAAATCACCCAGTTGGATTTGTGCCTAAGGTGGAACTAGAACTCAAGGATTCCTGATTTGAATCCTGGTACCTTAACCTCTCTACCAAACTGGCTTTCTCAATCATGATTAATTGATTATGTGCTATCAAGTCATTTCCCCTTCTTAGTCACCCCAAAATGTAATGGTATCTGGGAATGACCTTGGGAGACAGAAGGAAGAATGACAGAGTAAGTAGCAGTCAGATAAACAGCAGTTTAGCCTTGAGAAGGAAAATGGGTATGGCACATATCTCAGAAGGATCTTTCCTTAGTTTCTTGTAGAGGCTGTAGAGAGGAGAGATGCAGTTGCAAACTTGTGAGATCCTGTTAATGTAACTTTACAATGAAGAAAGAGCTAGTACTTCTGAGTGTGCATCTTATCTATACTGTCACATAGTTTTTTTTAAAAAAAATATTTTCTATCCATATACAGTAGCTTTCTGGTATGAATTGATGCCTTTGCCATTGTCACTAAAGTGATTGTCCACATCTAGAATATTCCTATATTTATTTATTTTATTTATTTTATTAGACGTTCTTATATGCCGCCCAATCCCGTGGGATATCACTGCTATCCGATATAGGTGCTTGGTTCTTTAGCTGGGCAACTGGAATGACCTTCACATCTTGGGTGAACCTGCTGGGAACATATACTTGGCATATACTCTTGACATTTTTTGCTCATATCTCCCAGGAACACGATCTCAAATTTAGCAGGATTTGGCGAAGGGGGCTCTCAACCATGTATCAGAATAAAATAAATTGTATTTTGTCTTGTTTCTCACTATTCTTTAGCTATGCGCACATCCTAAAAGAGTGTTTGGGTAACACTCACTTCCTTTGAAGGTTAGGATCCCGGGAAACAGAAATTGCACAAGAGAAGAAATATGAGCTTGCTTCTGTGAATCTAGATATCCTGAGGTGAAAGATCCTTTGAGGAGAACTGCTGAGAAAAACATGGTTTAAGGAATTATTAAAATCTTTGTGTTAATGTTAGAGGTATACAGGGTACTGTTTAATTGTCATTTATGGTATAATAAACAGATTTCTCAGTATTTTATACTATTTAAATTATTTAATATATTTTTATAAACATAAAAGAGACACAGTTCTCCGAGAGTCCAGAAGATTTGAGAGAGGTTTACTCCATAAGTAATAGTATAGTTTAGGGCCTCATTTAAAACTTTTATATTAATTTTGCAGGAAAGTACTCAATTTGCAAAGCATGGAAAGCAAAAGAGAGAGAGAGAGAGAGAAGGGAAAGCAACAAATTTAAAAACAAAGGAACAATTGAAGATAAACCTGTAAAACAATGGAATACATTTGGCAACAGAAAGTGAATGTGAGCGATTTTTAATTCAAATTTGTTTTGTATAAATTAATTAAATTAATGCCACAAAAGAAATGAAACTAATGGTTTGCTCTTTTCCTCTACTAATGTCACAACATATTTTAACAATAATCTTTACAACATAAACAACAACAACAACAAAAGATTGAAATGGGTTTCTCCTCACCTCCTACAATCTTGATTTGGAATTGGTGAATTAATGTCATCATTTTATTTTTATCTTTTGAAATAATATTCTTAGGGAAAGCATGACTATGATCAAAAATCTAACCTGAGATATCAGAGAACATACTGAGGAAGGGGAATTAAAGGTAGTGGCAGGGAGCAATTTGTAGGTCCTGCCTTGGGTAGCTCTATAATACCACACAGCTACTAAGTTATTTAAAACTTTTAAGAAGAGATCAGACATTCAGATTTGTCTGAAGTGGTATAGAGTTTCCTGTTTGAGCAAGGGGTTGGAACAGAAGATGCTCAAACAAAACCTGCACATGCTTTGATTACATCCTGGGTAGCTGCTGGTAGTAAGAGGGCCAGGATTGTCCAATAATAAAAAGAATCAGCAATAAGGTGAGTCCAAATACCAGTGAAAATCAAACTAACAAATATATAGGGTCCCTTGCAACTCTTTGTCAGCATTCCGAGTAACGCATCCGAAGAAATCAGAACTCCAAGGCAGGAACATTCCCCAGAGAACATGTTTATTGGACACATCGGCACAGCCAGTGAAAACCAACTCCCGTGGTTAGCATGTAACTAAAAGAGCAAAGGTTTCCCTCCCCAGGTGTCACAGGTCACATTGTCCAATCAAAGCTGTGGTTGGCTCCCTTGACCAGTTCTGCCTCCCCCTACTGCCACCTGTTGCCACCTCCCCCTACTGCCACCTGACCTTGGTTCCAACGGGAGAGCTCTTTATTTTGTCTACAAGATGGTCTAGTTATTTCCCCCTCAACCTCCCCTCCCCCAATAGTGCATGGCAACTATGAAGCAGCACAAGATAGCTTCAGTCAGGTTTGATTGACACTGTTATTCTGTTAAAAACAAAAGCTAATTTGGCATGGTGGCTTAAGGAACCAGGCTAGAGACTCAGAGAATGGGAGTTTTAGTTCTGCCTTTGGCGCAGATCCAGCTGAGTGACTTTGGGTCAGTCATTTTCTCTCAGCCCTAGGAAAGAAGCAACCATAACCAATTCAAAAAGCATTGCCAAGAAAATTGTGTGTGGGGGGGGGGTCTTCCAGACGATTGCATAGCACAAAAGAAATAATAAAATTAAAACACCTATACAAAGACACACACTCCTTGGCTATTTAACATATCCAATCTAAGCTCAGAGGCCAAATGAATGGAGAAGACATTTTTCTTAATAAATGTTCTCTGCCAATTCAGAATACAATAATGTTGGAATGCCTTCCATAGAGTACTATCTACCTCAGTAGTAGGTAGACTTTGACAAATCAGTCTGATTAACACTGTCTTGCCTAATAGAGTAACTGAAATAATTCCAAGGTTTACTGATCTATGAAGACAGGATTACATGTGCAGTTTAAAACCTCATTTCCCTTTCTTTCTATTTCTTTTTCTTTTCTTTTTTTTCTTCTGCTGCTATGTGAACCATTTCCTTTAGTTAAAATCCAAACGCTGCACTGCTGTACTACGGCCTGACTTTTTTTCACCCAGTTTATAACGTTAGCTATGCTAAATTTATCTTCCATCCCTATTTAACGTGTTTTAAAAGTGAGAAATGTCATTTCTGGAAAAAGGACTTCAAGCAGAGAGACTTGAAAATGGTGTCTGAATTCATCATCAGCTCAAAATGAGACGAATGCACAGATTTCTGGAATTTGTGAGTTGACTCCATTTGTCTATCATTTCCACTTAGACTATAAATGTTTCTCTCTCACTATGCCACAATCAGATCTGCACTGCACAGCATTATATAGACTCTGTTGGCTACTCTTAAGAAATCTAAATTTTAAGGGAAGACAAAAGCAAATCAACGCCAGAATTATCATATAGGCAAGAACAGAATGCCCTGTAAAATATACTGTGAAATCAGAGTTACTTTTAAGTACAATCCTCTGAGATATTCTTACTGCAAAATCATTTTTAAAAAAAATCGCAAACCCTTAACTCCTTTTTTCAAAATGTCAAAAGCCAGGTGCTTCATGGCTAAAGATATCGAATTTACCACATCTCTCATCATCCCTTGAACATAACTTTTTCCCCCCAGTTCTGTGGAAAAATCAAAGATTTCAGCAACAAAAATAGGAACAGGAATGAAGGAGATGAACACTTTAATCAAGTTGATTGTACACAAGCAACAAAAAAAAGAAATGAAAATGATTTAAATTCAGTGGTTCAAAGCTTAGGCTATTTATACATTTAGGAATAAAGAACCTTCCTGATTAAACTTTTAACATGATTCTGAGTTTCCATGACAGGAAATCTTAAGACATTGGATTTCTTAAGTTTATGTCCATTCTTCCAGCTAAGCAAAGAAATCAAGTATATTCAAGGAAGTTGTTATTGTTATTAATGTCTGCCCTTCTTGATTACAGAGAGCACTTGTTTTACACGGCATTCACTTCTGTTCATGTAGCAAAGTTATCAAAGCACAATGTCTCAAGGGATTTTATTTTTCAGCCAGCTTGTCACAGAATAACCTGATGCTGATCATGGCTGAGGAGTGACTGGCCTTAGGACACCAAGCCAGTTTTCCTTCCTAAGGGAGAATTAGAATTTGGATCTTCCTGCTCCTAGTCCAGCACTTTAACTGCTATACCACATTGGCTTTCCACTTTACACAAAACTGGTAAGAGTTGATATATCTCTGGAATACATTTGGTCAACTGTACAAGTGTCTACTTTTATTTTATGTTAGTGCTATTAATTGTGTATATTACTCTATAGTAATCCTAATTGTCTGTTGTTTACATTTTTCAAAAAAAGGGGGGGGGGTGTTCCTGAATATATTCTGACTAACGTAATTTTGAAAAATTTCCAGAATGATTGGGGCAACAGTACATTAATCTATTTCAGCATGTAGGGAGGAAAAAACAAATACTAGTTATTTGGAGATTTCAGGCCTAATGCATTTTCTTGACCATCCCAGCTTCTGAAAGATGGCAAAGCTATAGGGAAGGTGGTTGCTCGTCTATTTGACAATTAGTGTACTCTCTTTCTGTCTTCAATTTTTTTCTGCATTATCAATATTTGCTTCCAGGGAGGATCTGTTTATGAATATAACTGTATTTATTAAGAACTCTTTCTCACAAGTGCCTACTGAGTATTCATCAGGAAAGAAGGAGAAAATCACCCAAATTGCTAGGTGACTTTTTAACCCTCTTTACAGATTCACTGAGTATGTGAAGCTGCTTGTAACTAGACACCAAATAAAGTTTAAGATTTTATTTTGGTGTCTAGTTACAAGCAATTTAAGATTTTATTTTATTTAAAAAAAAATTAAAAAAAAATTTTTATTTTATTTTTATTACTTTAAAAAAAGTAATCATATTCATCTCTTAACAAACTTATAACCCTTAGTACCAATTTTGAAATCTTCACACTTGTGAAGTCTTTGTGGGTATGACATCATTCTTAGCAATGGCGCAGTGGTTAGAGCACAGTGGCACAGTGGTTAGAGTGCAGCACTGCAGGCTACTTCTGCTGACTGCTCATTGCCAGCAGTTCGGCAATTGAAGTCCCACCGGCTCAAGGTTGACTCAGCCTTCCATCCCTCTGAGGTCAGTAAAATGAGGACCCAGATAGTTGGGGGCAATATGCTGATTCTGTAAACCACTTAAAGAGGGCTGTAAAAAGCACTGTGAAGCAGTATATAAGTCTAGGTGCTATTGCTATTGGTTAGAGATTTTATTTCTTTCACACTACAATTGGAAATTATTTTGTGCCATTTTCTAAGGAAATGATATCACTTACAATTACAAAATATCTTCTTCCATTTGAGATGGTTAAATTACACAAAATGAGGCCACAGAGTTATCATACAGATTAACTATAGTTTAGAGTCTTTTATCATCATAGCAGTTATAGCAACAATGTGGGTTATACATTCATACAAAATATAGCAGAAAAATGACAGGATCAGTGTGTATTATTGTTAACCCTATAACTTTTTTATAATCACAGTAATAACTCTGACCAAACCTTTTTGGGTATGTGCTAATTACAGTTTTTTTCATAATTAGATCTCTTGATATATATTTCTAAACCTGGGACAGAATGTAAACTACCGTATTTTTTGGAGTATAAGACGGACCTTTTTACCCCCCAAAAGAGGGTGAAAACTTGGGTGCGTCTTATACACCGAATGTAGCCCCACCCGCCCACCCACCCACCCACCCCCACCCACCCTTTGGCCTCTGTCTTCCAGCAATTTACCTGCTTGCAGGAAAGAGGGAAGAGCCTGTAAAGCCAAGCAAGTCAGTAGCAGTTTCCCGACGAACAGCTGATTAGGTTTGCCACGTGGGAAAATGAAAGTGAAACTAACTGCAATGAGGCAAATAGCTGGGAGAGACAGGCAGGCTTTTATTTTTGCTGAACTGGCTGCAAAGGGGTAAGTGAATAACTATAAATGTCTGTAGAATGTTCAAATTATTAGACTTATTTTTTAAAGACTGCTTTATTATTGTTCTAGAGCCAGGGGTCTCCAACCTTGGCAACTTTAAGACTTGTGGACTTCAACTCCCAGAATTCAACAGCCAGCTTTGTTAGCTTTGCTGGCTGTGGAATTCTGGGAGTTGAAGTCCACAAGTCTTAAAGTTGCCAAGGTTGGAGATCCCTGTAAATCTAGACAACTTAACAAAATAAAGAAGCTTTTTAAAATAAATGCTTGTTCTGAAGAGGCCCAATGCTATTGTATCTTCTTTTAAATAATAGAGAATAAGGTATACTTCCAGAAATTTTAATTAATTTTAACAGCTCTGTATAAGTGTAGTATGAAATGTAACAGTGTCCTGTTTAGTATTAGAGTTTAGTTACCTTGGAGTAGATCTATTTAAATAATTGGGAAGAGTTAGTGTGACTACATTTAAGAAAACTTTCTGGTATAATGTACATTTCTCCAATTCTTTGCTATTTCTATGGGTCAGGCACACATGTACAGAAATACACAGCAAACAGTGTATATCATCTGTGCTGTTTGCTGTTTGCTGTTTGCCAAATTGCTTGGAGGCAGAGGCCTTTTTCCCTTGTTTTCCTCCCCCAAAACTAAGGTGCGTCTTATACTTCGGTGCGTTTTATACTCCGAAAAATATGGTAAGTAGGAAAAAAAGTATAAGCAGCAAGGAAAAGCTTGGTGGAGTAAAGAATATTTTTTGTCATAAACTAGCTGAGGGCATCACTGAACACAGTATTAGATGCTTCTCATCACTGTAACATTTGTACCTGTCAGTGTTCATTAGTGGGATTGACAGATTTATTTGATTTTTTCACTACCAGAAGAATGGAGCTAATTATCATAAAATAAATCAGATTTGCAAATTTTTCCCCTTTAATCACCGGAAAACTACCTATTTATCTCATTCAAAAATGCTAGGAATAAAAATACTGCTCTGTACTATTTTTGCAATATCTGGCATTTGGAGAGCAAATGGAAAATCATATGTGTTTTGAATATTTTATACTTTTCCCCCATGCCCAAGGAGCTGCTGATACAGTTCTACAGAGGAATTATTGAGTCTGTCATCTGCACCTCTATAACTGTCTGGTTCGGTTCTGCAACCCAACAAGACAGACACAGACTTCAGAGGATAATCAGAACTGCAGAAAAAACAATTACTGCCAACCTGCCTTCCGTGTATACTGCACGAGTCAAAAAGAGGGCTGTGAAAATATTTACTGACCCCTCACATCATGGACATAAATTGTTTCAACTCCTACCCTCAAACGACGCTATAGAGCACTGCACACCAGAACAACTGGACACAAGAACAGTTTTTCCCCGAATGCCATCACTCTGCTAAACAAATAATTCCCTCACCACTGTCAAACTATTCACTAAGGCTGCATTACTATTACTATTAGTCTTCTCATCGTTCCTATCACCCATCTCCTCCCACTTATGACTGTATGACTGTAACTTGTGCTTGTATCCTTATGATTTATATGAATATTGATTGTGTCCTGATTGCTTATTTGTACCCTATGACAATCATTAAGTGCTGTACCTCATGATTCTTGATGAATGTATCTTGTCTTTTTATGTACACTAAGAGCATATGCACCACAGACAAATTCTTTGTGTGTCCAATCCAGTGGTGGGTTGCCCTCTTACCGGTGCTCTGCGCTCATCTCCAAGTTTTGGGGGGGGCGCTCGCTACGCGCACGTGTCCCCTCACGCGAGTTTGCTTCTGCGCATGCGCAGAAGCAAAATCACACTGAAATCTTGTGAGGGGACGTGCGTGCGCGAGAAATTTCAGCGTGATTTTGCTTCCGCGCATGTGCAGAAGCGAAATCTCACTGAAATCTCTCTCGCGCGCGCATCCCCTAGCAATATTTCGGCACGATTTTGCTTCCACGCATGCGCAGAAGCAAAATCAACCCAAAATCACCCAAAAAAATGGCGACACGCGTGATGGAGTGGCAGAGAGGGCTTCGGAGCAGTTGCGCAATGCGGCGTTCCCTACCGGAGCTGCGCACCGGGCAGCTCCGGCAGGAATCCCCCTCTGGTCCAATCACACTTGGCCAATAAAGAATTTTATTCTATTCTATTCTATAATGGTGTGCTGCAACTATAGGTGAAAGTTGCTTCCTGTTTTTATAATTTCACTTTCATTTGTTTTCCTTCTAACTTTACATAAAGGGCTATTCTCACAGGTATAGGTGGCATGTTACTAGAGTCCATCCATACAAATGCATCAAATATCAAGAGTTGGACATTTCTGCCAGAGGATTTTATGTTTCCGTAGGGTTTATGAACTTTGCTCCCCAACAGTCAAAGCAGAACTGAGACCCCGTGTCAAATTTGCTGCATCATTAAAAGTGGAAACTTACAGTAGCTTCAGTTGCTTAGTCAGCTGCTTATTCGATACATTCAAGACTGTGCAATAGACTTAACATGCATTTATGGACAACATGCTTATTCCAAACTGAAAGAAAAAAAATTAGACTAAGCACTTTAAGAAATGGAAAATACTATTGTAATCTTGGAAGCAGAAAATGCAGTTTATGGTGGGTGAAATAAGAGTAACTAAATGATGCTGCACAAGTGCTTTTACTACCTTAATGAAAAGGGAAATGGCTGGAGAGTTGCAGTTCAAAGGCAAAAGTGGTGACAGCAACAGCAGCAGCAGCAAAGTCATTTACATAGGGCATATAAAATAAGATCCCATTTCCTATTGTACAAATACAAAGGTCCTAGATTCTTATATCTAGGGTTCATCTTCATTATTGGCTGATTACTCTTTTTATTCCACATCCCCTCAAACAGCATAGATGGTGCTCCCTCCTCAATGTATTCTTGCAATAATATTTTGGAGATAGTTGTCTGAGGGAAAATGAGAGGTCAACTCCACTATTTTCTGTTCTCATTGTCAGGAAATTCCTCCTTATAGAAGAACAGAGTTAGAAGGGACCTTGGAGATCTTCTAGTCCAACCCCCTGCACAAGTAGGAGACCCTATACCATTCCAGACAAATGACTGTCCGATCTCTTCTTGAAAACCTCCAGTGATGAAGCGCCCACAACTTCTGAAGGCAACCCGTTTCACTGGTTAATTGTTCTCACTGTTAGGAAGTTTCTCCATAATTCCAGGTTGCTTCTCTCCTTGATTAGTTTCCATCCGTTATTTCTTATCCTGCCTTCAGGTGCTTTGGAAAATAAGGTGACCCCCTCTTCTTTGTGGCAGCCCCTCAAATACTGGAACATTGCTATCATGTCTCCCCTAATCCTTCTTTTCACTAGACTAGACATCCCCAATTCCTGCAACCATTCTTCCTATGTTTTAGTCTCCAGCCTCCTAAACATCTTTGTTAGGGAGAGGTTTTTTTGTGATCCTGATGGGATCACTCCACTCTGCAATGTTTTGGGGCAGCTCTTTGGGGCTAGGTCCACTCCTAAATCTTGGCCACAAAGTCAAGGACCTCTACAGAGTCCCGGGTCAGGAAGAACCCTGCTATATTGGGACATTCCTTCTTCCCAAGCAGGAGGAAGCCTTCAAAGTACTGGTCCTCTTCTGGTCTCCAGCCCCAACTGCTTCTGGATTGAGGATTTGAACCTTAGTCTTGCAGGCCTAATTGAAGTATCTAATCATCTGCCCATGACACAAGGCTTGGAATTCTTAGACAGTAGACACATTTATACTGGTGTAAGCTTTCATGCCATTATCTGTTCGGCAGTGTGGGGCATCAGGGCTTAGTAAACATGATCTATGGACTGGCATCTTCAGAAACAAGATAGTTTAAAAAGTAGTCAGGACACCTGGATATAGGTGTCCTGACCTATATCCAGTCACTCCTTGCTTTGTTGCCTATAGTCTGTATAGTAGATTTCCTTGCCTCTGAAGATGCCAGAGGCATAATGTCGGGAAATTTATTGTCTAGACCATGGTCAATAAATGAAGAAACCAACACTGTCCAATAGACACATTTATTTAAGCAAGTCTTTGAAATCTTAAAACATAGCCACAGATGAAATTAATTTGTGGGTATCATATGAAAACTGCATGTATTAATTATATCTACAATTCTACATGTTATATGTATATTCTAAAATACACCACCACCACCAACAACAACAAAAACTTATTCTTAAGGTTGTGGACTTGTGCAGCCAGAATTAGCCCTTCTGTCTCTTTCTTCAACTCTGTGCTCTTAGCTATTATTTGCATTTCCTGCTAGATATATTTTTCTATGTGTGTATTGGCCGTGTAGTACTTTGTCTTGCCATGTCTGTTTTTAATTCTTCATTTGGTGCAAATCCAGAATTGAAAAAACAGCAACAGACAGAAAATGCCATCTCTGAGAAGCAACTCAAGAAACAGTGGACCACCTAGTTGGCTGCTGGAAGAAGATTATAAACAATGACATGACAAACTAGCAACAATGGTGTATTAGAATATTTGCAAGAAATACCACTTGCTTGCAAGCAAGAACTGATGGGTCTCAAAATTGACAAAGTAATAGAAAATGAAGACGTAAGGTGCTCTGGGACTTTAGAATTCAAATAGACAATCACCAGCCACAAAACACCCCAGACTTAAAAAGTATTGATAAAAAAGAAGAAAAAGTATTGATAGTGGATGTTGCAGTTATCTGTAGTAACACCATCAAATAACATCTGCCTATCCCGGGTCCTTGGGAAATACTCAATAAGTAGATAAAAATGCCACTTCTAATCTAAACATGTGGTTGACTATGCAACCAACCATAATAATTTATTGAATTTACATGTCACTGACTCTCAACAAATGCTAATACAGGTGTTTGATAGGAATTGTAGAAATATTCATTCGGTTCCAGCTATCTATTCTTCAGTTAGCTTGCATGACCCACTGAACCTTTCTTGATTCAGATATACAATATACTGAGTTTTGTCATTGTATTTAGCAACATTTTTGACAGCACACAAATGCTTCCAGATCTAGACGCGGATATGTGATCTTTGCTTGGTGGGATTACCCTGTGTCCAATTTAAAACCTGTTATTTGCACTGTCAGTCAAGTTTGCTATTATCATCTAACTAAATTTCATTGGCAGCAATGTAGCCTGTTTTCTTCCTGTCTGTTGCATAAATCCCTAACTAGCTAAAATCAGCCATGTGAATAAGTAGAAAATAGAAAGAATAATAACTAGCGGAGAAAAAAAGTACCGGTAGAAATAAATGGCTATAGCAACAAACAAAACTAGAAAATATCATATTTAAATGATTAAAAAGTTATGGGGAAAATATATTCTCCAAGCACTACTTTGTGCCTGAAGACTGAAGTAGAAGAATATTTTATTTTAGTCCAAATGTATATTTATGCATAATGCAATCCAACTATTTTCACTTTGCGATACTGTTTTTGTTTTGCTTTGTTTATAGCCAGCTATATTGTTATATGGGGAATTCTTCATTTTGGAAGAAAAATGGCAACTGGGGCAAAGCAATAATAGAAGCATATGTACAGGACTAAGCAAGGGAAATAAATAAGGATATTTCTAAAGGAGGAATGGAATCGCAAGCACTAATATAGTTCAAGCCAATTAGAATAACGGTTCCAGTTTAAGTTCTACCCTTAATCACAATTATTGCTAATCAAGTGATTGGTTCATGTTCTCTACTACAGGCGGAAATCTGATTCATTTTCATGTAGAAGATAAAGACATTTCAATAACAGAAAGCATATATTTTTATTCAAAAATCACTTTCTGGAACATTATGGATGGCTTTGAAACAGCTTCTCCAGTTTATCTCTTTTGGGACTTCTATAGCATTAGACACCTGTTCTCAAACTCACCATTTGCAGAGTAGTCCAGCTTAATGTATTATTTTGTTGCTCTTTCCCCCCTCTCTTTCCACTTGTAGCTCTGTGGGTCATACGGAGGATACTTGAGAAAATTAGTATTGTGAACCTTCCTGTGGGAAGTTCGAGAGCACTAGAGCAAGTATCCAGCTCTACACCATTCAAGGTCATGTGTTGCTTGTAACTGAGTTACCATGTAGCTTTTGCACTTTTCTATATATTTTGATATAGTTTGTCACAATAATTCCAATGTATTTCCCCACTTTGACCTCTTCCCTCCCCCCGAAACCCCCTCTGCTATGCAGATTTTTTTTCTTTACAATTTAGCACCAATGGTATACAAAAGCAATAATAAGGCCACTGCAACAATGAAAAAAAGTAATATGCAATACAACTTGATATATCACAAAAACAATTAGGATTTTACAAAGTCATGTGCTCTAGAAGTCCAATCACACTTGGGATTCAATTAGTGCAAAGAGAAAGTGACAACTGACAACTATACTGACAACCTCCATATTGTTAATCAATTATCAGGAATTGGTTGATTGGATCAATTTCAATTGCTCTAATTAGTCATCACAAAGATGATCAGATTGTGTGACATGGAAGGGAATGAACGAATTTTGGATACAAATGAGGCAGCCATATTTCCTGTGGATTCTGGGTAACTTATTTCAAATATACTCTTCATCCCCATTGAAAAAGTGACACATTGCTTTCTTTTTTCCAATAGCCACTGGAGTCCAAGGGAGTTTATTAAAAAAACCTGTAACTGGCAAGACAAAAAAAAGTTTCAGAGATAGACAGGGAGAGATATTATATACAGAGAAAGAGAGAGAATTATTTAAATCAATTACATAAAAGTATTATGATTTATTCCATGTATTTTATTATATATCCTTTTTTACAATAATAATTATAAGCAGACAGTACCAGGGTGATACATGACAACCCAGCACAAAAAGTATAGAAGGCTCCCAAACAGAATTTTCTGTAGATATGTTGCACTACAGATAAGTTCATCATAATCAGTTCCTCTATCAGTAATTGGAGGACTATACTGTTTTACAGTCCAACACATAGAAAGGGTGTTAAGTTGGAGAAATCTCTGGGTACTAATCAAGACCTGGCCTTAAAGCTACTAGGAAGTAATCTGAAGCAGGACATATCGGACATTAATACAATTGAGAGTGTCCAGAAATATTTCACAAGAAGAGTCCTCCACTCCTCTGCTCACAACAGAATACCTTATTCCACCAGACTTGAAATTTTGGGCTTAGAAAACTTAGAGCTACATCGCCTTCGATCTGATCTAAATGTAGTTCATAAAATCATCTGCCACAATGTCTTACCTGTCAATGACTACTTCAGCTTCAACCACAACAACACACGCATACACAATAGATTCAAACTCAATGTAAACCGCTCGAAACTCAACTGCAGAAAATACGACTTCAACAACAGAGTGATCAATGCCTGGAATGCACTACCTGACTCTGTGGTTTCTTCCCCAAACCCTAAAAACTTTAACCTTAGACTGTCTACAGTCGACCTCACTCCATTCCTAAGTGATCTGTAAGGGGCGTGCATAAGAGCACCATCGTGCTACCATCCCTGTCCTACTGTCCTATTGTCCAAATTTACGTATACCTACTTTATTTTTGTTTTTGTTTATACCATACCTGTTATCTATAAATAAATAAATAAACAATCTGTATGCTGGACTGAGCAATGTCAACCTGTATTAATTGAATGTAAGCAATTTCTCAATAATTGAATCGTTTTTCTGAAGAGACACAAAGCTGAATCTGAATGTATCTTATTATGAGTGCGCCTGACATGTTCTGCAAACTCTGATCTCCTCAGTAAAGCTTAATTGACAGGTTGCTCAAGGGAACTTGTTTGTTGGAACATCTCTGTCAAGTGCCAGAAGAGATTTTCATGTTCTGTGGGGGCAGGTGGTGGGGAGAAGAGATGATAGACCAGCAACTGTTCAATGTAAGGTACAGCTGAAAGCAAAAGGAATACTTTTTTTTTCATTTTGGTAACAGGCATATCTTTTTATTTTATTAACCTTTCTCTTTTTTACTGTTTGGTATGTATTTGCCAGTTTTTGAAGTGAAGATCATTTCTCAGCTATTTCCTAAGAAACCACGCCTAGAGATCTTGTGAACAGCAATTTCCTATTGCTATAACACACCAGATTGTAGTCTCTACATTTTTCATGCTACATGAAGAAACAGATGAAGCAAAAATAAAGGGATTTTATGCACACACAGACACATCCTTGAGGCTAGGAGAAAATTAACATCATAAGTACAGATATAGGATAGATTTTGCCTTATATTACTAGAGTTGAATTATTCAGTGCTTCCCATTAGCAAAATGATAGCATGACAATTTTATATTTAGACTTCCTTGTATATTGCATCAGCACCTTATTTCCAAAATAGTTTTAGTGCACCTGAAATATCTAATTACAGTTACTTGAACATCCCAGTATCCATATTTCTTTCTTTCTTTCTTTCTTTCTTTCTTTCTTTCTTTCTTTCTTTCTTTCTTTCTTTCTTTCTTTCTTTCTTTCTTTC